>JBAHVR010000228.1:10000-75000 GCA_036898135.1 Oncomelania hupensis | reverse complement strand
CGCTCCGAATCCAGGACTCGAAGAGATCAAAACAGCACAGAAAGAAGACACCTCGATAGCGAAGTGCTTCCAGAAGCTACCCAAGGCGCACACACCCCCGCACAAGGGAGACTTCTACATGGAACAGGGAGTTCTACATCGACAAGGAGATGGAGATCACACCCAACTAGTACTACCAGCCACCCTTCGAGCCCAAGTACTAGAATTAGGCCACAGCATGCCACTCAGCGGACACATGGGAATTGGAGCCACAGTGCAGAGAATCAGCGCACACTACTATTGGCCAGGAATCACGGAGGATGTCAAGCGCTACGTGAAATCTTGCCACCAATGTCAACGATATTCCCCGCGACATCACACCGTACCAGTTACCTTAGGACCATCAGTAGTAGTCGGCGTGCCATTCCAGCAAGTCTCAGTAGACATAGTAGGACCACTGCCCATGACCAAGAAGCGGAACAGATTTCTACTCACACTCGTCGACGCATGTACGATGTGGTGCGAAGCAGTCCCGTTGCCAGCGATCGACACCAAGAAGATTGCAGATGCACTCATCGCCATCTTTACCAGAGTCGGATTCCCGGACAGCATTAGAACGGACAACGGATCTCAGTTCACCGGCCGCCTGATGCAAGACGTGTTCGAGTTGATACAAGTCCATCACATTCGCACACCACCATACCACCCCGCCAGCAACGGACAAGTAGAAAGACTGAATGGAACCCTTCTCACCATACTCAGGAAAGTCGCCGACGACAATCCAGAAGCGTGGGACACCTACGTGAATGCGGCACTGTTCGCATACCGAGAAACGCCCCATGCAGCCACAGGCTACACCCCGTCAACATTGCTATTCGGCAGACCTCTAGCAGGACCGCTAGAAGCCCTACGCAGAAGTTGGACGGAAGCCAAGATAGACGACACACCCAGAGGTGCCACCAAGTACGTCGCAGACCTGCAGGAAACCCTCAAAGCAACGTGGAAGAAAGCTGGTGAAGCACTGAAGAAGGCAAGAGCCCGTCAGGCGAAGTACTACAACCGCCACGCGAAGGACAGAGAACTGCAAGTCGGCGATCAAGTGCTACTCTTACTTCCAAGTGGAACCAACAAGCTGGACATCGCTTGGAGAGGACCGTACCGGGTGACTGCCAAGAAATCCAAGACAGTCTACCAAGTAGAGGTGAACGGGAGAGCCCGATACCACCACATCAATCTCCTCAAGAAATACACGGACCGACCAGCGACCCCCAGCACTCACAACTTGTTAGCCATCGCCATCGCGGAAGAAGGAGAAAGCATGGAGACCAATGCAGTAGAGTATCCCCTGCACTCCAAAGAAACCTACAAAGACGTGATACTCAACGGAGACCTAGCCGCTAAACAGCAACAGCAAGTACTACAGGTCATTCGACAACATCAGACTGTGCTAACAGACCGACCAGGGAGGACAGACCTCGTCGAAGTAACCCTAACGGTGACCGACCCAACACCCGTCCGCCAGAAGCTCTACCCGATGCCACTGTCGCAGCAGCGAGCCATCAAGGAAGAGATAGACACCTTACTGGCAGCCGGAATCATCTCAGAGTCCACCTCACCCTACAGCGCAGGCACGGTATTGTTGCGAAAACCCAACGGAGAGCATCGACTGTGCATCGACTTCAGACTGCTGAATGCGGTAACGCAGTTCCAGCCAGAGCCACTCCCGGACCAGACAGACCTATTTGCCAAGCTACAGCGAGCGAAGTACTTCTCACGCATCGACCTCAGCAAAGGATACTACCAGATACCAGTACAACCAAAAGTCCGAAAGTACCTAGCGTTCAGCACTATGGAAGGACACTTCGAATTCAACGTGCTTCCATTCGGACTCCACAACGCACCCAGCATCTTCAGCGCCATGATGCGAAAACTCCTGGCACCCCTGAGCAGCGAGCACCTACACTCGTTTATGGACGACATCCTCATCGCAACACCTACGTGGGAGGAACATGTCACGCTCCTACAACAACTACTCGCCCGCCTCAGAGACACGGGATTGACGGCAAGACCCACCAAATGTCAGATTGGATTCACAGAACTAGAATTTCTGGGACACACCATCAGTCAAGGAAGCCTGCGACCGGTAGAAAAGACCGTGAAACGCCTACTCGACGCTCCTAGGCCCAAGACCAAAGAAGGAAGTACAGTCGTTTCTAGGACTATGCGGCTTCTACCAGAAGTTCATCCCCAACTACAACAGCATCGCCGTACCACTGACAAATGGAACCCGGAAAATCGCCCCGGACAAGGTCGTATGGACAGCCGAATGTGAGACGGCATTCCAAACACTCAAGGACAGAATGACATCGGCGCCAGTACTCCACCTACCCGATTTGACTCAGCCATTCGTTCTTCGCACCGACGCAAGCGACTTAGGCCTCGGAGCAGTACTGCTACAGCGCGACCCCAAGAATGCAGAGACGTTATTCCCTGTCGCCTACGCCAGCAGAAAATTGAGACCCGCCGAGACCCACTACGCCACGTCGGAGAAAGAATGTCTTGGACTAGTCTGGGCCATACAGAAATTCCAACTCTACCTGTATGGGACTCACTTCACAGTTCAGGTGGACCATCAACCACTATCGTTCCTGGCAGCCTCCAAGTCTTTGAACTCTCGCCTGATGCGATGGGCACTCACCCTTCAGGCGTACTCATTCCAAATCGAGTACATCCCTGGCAAAGAGAACCACGGAGCCGACTACCTCAGTCGCCATCTCGTGGAGGACACAGCAGCTGTCGCCCACCCAACACAACTAAGGGCCACAGCACCAGAATTCGTCCCCGCCCAATAAAACCCTGTCACTAGTGTCCATAGCTACCTGGCACAGCATTGCAGCTCAGGTAGAGCAACTTAATTAGTTTGTAAATAGGACCCTAGGATAGTGCAGTGTTAAACTAGGCTCTGTAGTAGAAAAAGGTCGAATCCAGTAGTCATCGCCTTTTTTCAGTTGAGGGAGCCTGTCATGAACTGGCTAGTTTTAACTCTGCCTATTACTATTCAGCCTTGTGTAGTAATTGTAACAGTAGAGAGTCAGTATAGTACACAGCAGCAATTAAAGTACACACTGCGAGCCAGACCCTCACAGCCCAGTGACTCAGCACTGTGGGCGAAAGTCGTAAACTTTTAACCAATGACCAGCAGGCTAAGCGGGTAGAGCCGGTTCTGATGGGTCCGAGCCTAACACAGCTTTGGCCAGTTGGGAGGAATACACCGAAGTGTTAACAGCTAGAAAGCTGGCAGAGAAATCTCTCCACACATAGACCAGGAAGCAGGACTTAGAATCTTAGAATTCTCTCAAGTCGCAACGGGCCTGAACTTGTCAAACAGGTAAATGAACACCCTTCTGTTTCATCGTGATATATTTATATTATTGTTGAAATTATGTTTGTGGAATTTGCTATGCATAAATGTGAATTGTTAATCCGAATTTGCGTGACCATGTGGAAAAGCCGAACACGTGGCGAAACACGACCGGTTGCGCCGCCATGTTGCATACCATACGGAACCACTGTTGTTTAACTTATATGTATGTTTGCAGACCAGTGGCTGTACACATGAATGTTTATATTATTATTAATTCTGTATGTGTATAGTTAGACACGATTGATATTTATGTATGTATAGGAATTTAGAGTGAGATTCCAGTGGACCCCGGAAGTAGCAGAATGTTCGTCGCTTATGTATAGAGATGTGGAGCTATCACTGAGGGCTACTTTGGCTTTCAGTGAGACGCTCTGCACAAACTGATTATTCAGGGTTGTGCAGAATTTCGTCTCTTATATTACAGACGAGCAGGCGAGCTATCCTGTGCGTCCCACTCCACAGAAACGACGAGTTGGTTGAGGAGCCTCTACCGCACAAGTCGGACAGAGCTACCCGGAAAAACACCCTATCAGACCCCACAGCGTGGAAGGGGAACCCAACTACACAACGACACAGGTGGACCAGAAGCTACCTCACAGAAGGACTTCGCACGCACCATCTAGCAGTTAAGTGTATTCTCCGAAGGTGCACTTAAACTGATCGAAACAGGACCACAGTAGTCCAACTCTTCAGAAACTGTAAAACGGACCACAGTAGTCCAAATCTACATGAGATATAATTGCAAGTGCCCGAGGAAGATATAACAGCTGCCTAGACTATCAGCGATCGAACTATTAGCAGTAACTGAGACATTTTAAGTTAGATTAGTACTTAGAGAATCTTGTATAGAGTAGAAGAAATAAATGTGTGATTTTAACTGTTATCAAGTGGCTGGACTACATATGATTCATAGCCGCGTGAAAGCTAGTGTGACAGTAATCTTTTACCATTTTTCTATCTATCTCTGTACCCCAACCTTAACACAGAGCGAGCTAAACAAATAAATTTATTAAAGTAATTCATAGGGTGACTTACTAGCAGTTCCCACCGAATAAACGTGAGGGTCCATAATTCCATTGTGCAGAGCCCATAAACCCCACGTGACACTTTAATTGGCGAGCCTGCCAGGATCTGTGTATAATAGGAATTGGGTATAACCGGATCTAAGTACAATAAAATTAGATAACAGCAGTAGTAGAATAACTTAGAATAGTGTAAGGGTATAACATCGACTCAGTTTTGGTGCACTATTCTTTAGTTAAAAACTTGTTTGCTTCAATTATTTTTGTGCCTGTATGTTGCATTGTTCTTTTGCAGGTTTTGCTTAAGTAACTGTTGTATGCCATTTGACTCTTGTTTTATTCTATTATTGATTACGAATTTGATTGTCTTTGCATTGTTGTTATTGACTTGCAATATTGCTAGTGTTTTGGTATTCCACGTGATTCAGAGGTTGTTCATAGACACTTTTGACAATGTCGGACCCAGTGGCCTTGAGATTGCGCTTCAAGGAATTGGGAGAAGCTTTACACTTAGCAGGGGGAGACCTAATTGCGTATATAAATGCAGAGGTAGAGAAGCAGGAAGCTAAGGCAGAGAGGGCAGCAGAGAGAGAGGCAAAGAAATTAGAGGCAGAGCAGAAGAAACTAGAGTTAGAAGCAGCAAGAGAGCAAAAGAAACTGGAACTAGAAGCAGAACAGAAGAAGGCAGCATTAGCAGCAGAGAGAGAAGCAGAAAGTAGGAGATGGGAGTATGAGAGGGCAGAAAAGGAAAAAGACAGACAGCATGAGTTAGAGCTAAGAAGATTGGGATCAGGAGCTTCAAGTTCTTCCTCAACCCCTTCCCACTCAGATCAGCTAGAGGTAGCATCCAAACCTGTACAAGGAATGTCATTTCCACTGGGAACATTCAATGAGAGAGAAGAAGGTCTAGATCTCTATCTGACTAGGTTTGAGCGTCTAGCAACAGAGTACAAACTAGATCCCACTCATTGGTCTTTTAAGCTTAGTCAAGGGCTTAGAGGAAAGGCTTATGACATCTACAGTAAGCTACCGACTGACAGAGTGACTGACTATCACAAAGTAAAAGAGGCACTCCTAACGGGATTCGAACTGACAGGAGAATGCTACCGGCAAAAGTTCCGCACCAATCGGAGAGTGAAAGGAGAGAGCTATGCGCAGTTCGCGGATCGGTTGTCCACAATGCTGGATAAGTGGATTAGCCAGTCAGCCACGGCTAAGACGTATGATGGACTGACAGAACTGTTAGTATGGGAACAGCTACGGGAAACCATGACCCCCGAGCTGAGGACATTCTCAGTAGAGCAGGGCGCGGAAAGACTAGAAGATCTGGTCAAGGTCGCAGATAGGTACGTGGCCGAACACGGAGAAGCCAAGAGCTTCAGGCGAGACCTAAAGCCTAACGGGAAAGAGGCACAGAAACGAAGCCCTAACCGGGAAGAGCGCACCGCGAATAAGCCGAATAACCCCAGACCTGGGCAGAATAAAGGACCCAACACGGAATTCGGGAAAAGAGGTCCCGCAGAACAGAGACGGTATTGTTCGTTCTGCAACAGAAACAATCACTCCACCGCAGAATGTTTCAAGTTGGCCGCACAACGAAGGGAAGAGCGCGAAAGCCGGCCAGCGCACAGAGTTCTAACTCAAAGCAGCGGAAACAAGCCACACACGATCGGAGATCACCCCTCGGTGACAGACACGGTCAAGGTCAACGGAAAAGAAGCGAACTGTCTGTATGACACAGGTCTATCATACGACGCGATAGTTAGCGAATCTCTTGTATCGCGCGCGGACTTGACGGACAAGACAGTCGACTTACAAGGAGCAGACTTGACGAAACCGATGACTACTTGCCCGATAGCTTGGATAGAAGTAGAGAGTAGGTACGTCACAGGACGAATCCAAGCAGCTGTTTTACAGAAACCCCTGTATGATCTAGTGCTAGGTTGTAGGTATGTGTTCTTAGGCACGCCCCCTAAAACTGTAGAGATAGCTGCAGTGCAAACCAGGGCCCAAGCTAAAACCCAACCACCCCAGCCCGAGTTCGCTCCGAATCCAGGACTCGAAGAGATCAAAACAGCACAGAAAGAAGACACCTCGATAGCGAAGTGCTTCCATAAGCTACCCAAGGCGCACACACCCCCGCACAAGGGAGACTTCTACATGGAAGAGGGAGTTCTACATCGACAAGGAGATGGAGATCACACCCAACTAGTACTACCAGCCACCCTTCGAGCCCAAGTACTAGAATTAGGCCACAGCATGCCACTAAGCGGACACATGGGAATTGGAGCCACAGTGCAGAGAATCAGCGCACACTACTATTGGCCAGGAATCACGGAGGATGTCAAGCGCTACGTGAAATCTTGCCACCAATGTCAACGATATTCCCCGCGACATCACACCGTACCAGTTACCTTAGGACCATCGGTAGTAGTCGGCGTACCATTCCAGCAAGTCTCAGTAGACATAGTAGGACCACTGCCCATGACCAAGAAGCGGAACAGATTTCTACTCACACTCGTCGACGCATGTACGATGTGGTGCGAAGCAGTCCCGTTGCCAGCGATAGACACCAAGAAGATTGCAGATGCACTCATCGCCATCTTTACCAGAGTCGGATTCCCGGACAGCATTAGAACGGACAACGGATCTCAGTTCACCGGCCGCCTGATGCAAGACGTGTTCGAGTTGATACAAGTTCATCACATTCGCACACCACCATACCACCCCGCCAGCAACGGACAAGTAGAAAGACTGAATGGAACCCTTCTCACCATCCTCAGGAAAGTCGCCGACGACAATCCAGAAGCGTGGGACACCTACGTGAATGCGGCACTGTTCGCATATAGAGAAACGCCCCATGCAGCCACAGGCTACACCCCGTCAACATTGCTATTCGGCCGACCTCTAGCAGGACCGCTAGAAGCCCTACGCAGAAGTTGGACGGAAGCCAAGATAGACGACACACCAAGAGGTGCCACCAAGTACGTCGCAGACCTGCAGGAAACCCTCAAAGCAACGTGGAAGAAAGCTGGTGAAGCACTGAAGAAGGCAAGAGCCCGTCAGGCGAAGTACTACAACCGCCACGCCAAGGACCGAGAACTGCAAGTCGGCGATCAAGTGCTACTCTTACTTCCAAGTGGAACCAACAAGCTGGACATCGCTTGGAGAGGACCGTACCGGGTGACTGCAAAGAAATCCAAGACAGTCTACCAAATAGAGGTGAACGGGAGAGCCCGATACCACCACATCAATCTCCTTAAGAAGTATACGGACCGACCAGCGACCCCCAGCACTCACAACTTGTTAGCCATCGCCATCGCGGAAGAAGGAGAAAGCATGGAGACCAATGCAGTAGAGTATCCCCTGCACTCCAAAGAAACCTACAAAGACGTGATACTCAACGGAGACCTAGCCGCTAAACAGCAACAGCAAGTACGACAGGTCATTCGACAACATCAGACTGTGCTAACAGACCGACCAGGGAGGACAGACCTCGTCGAAGTAACCCTAACGGTGACCGACCCAACACCCGTCCGCCAGAAGCTCTACCCGATGCCACTGTCACAGCAGCGAGCCATCAAGGAAGAGATAGACACCTTACTGGCAGCCGGAATCATCTCAGAGTCCACCTCACCCTACAGCGCAGGCACGGTATTGTTGCGAAAACCCAACGGAGAGCATCGACTGTGCATCGACTTCAGACTGCTGAATGCGGTAACGCAGTTCCAGCCAGAGCCACTCCCGGACCAGACAGACCTATTTGCCAAGCTACAGCGAGCGAAGTATTTCTCACGTATCGACCTCAGCAAAGGATACTACCAGATACCAGTACATCCAAAAGTCCGAAAGTACCTAGCGTTCAGCACTATGGAAGGACACTTCGAATTCAACGTGCTTCCATTCGGACTCCACAACGCACCCAGCATCTTCAGCGCCATGATGCGAAAACTCCTGGCACCCCTGAGCAGCGAGCACCTACATTCGTTTATGGACGACATCCTCATCGCAACACCTACGTGGGAGGAACATGTCACGCTCCTACAACAACTACTCGCCCGCCTCAGAGACACGGGATTGACGGCAAGACCCACCAAATGTCAGATTGGATTCACAGAACTAGAATTTCTGGGACACACCATCAGTCAAGGAAGCCTGCGACCGGTAGAAAAGACCGTGAAACGCCTACTCGACGCTCCTAGGCCCAAGACCAAAAAGGAAGTACAGTCGTTTCTAGGACTATGCGGCTTCTACCAGAAGTTCATCCCCAACTACAACAGCATCGCCGTACCACTGACAAATGGAACCCGGAAAATCGCCCCGGACAAAGTCGTATGGACAGCGGAATGTGAGACGGCATTCCAAACACTCAAGGACAGAATGACATCGGCGCCAGTACTCCACCTACCCGATTTGACTCAGCCATTCGTTCTTCGCACCGACGCAAGCGACTTAGGCCTCGGAGCAGTACTGCTACAGCGCGACCCCAAGAATGCAGAGACGTTATTCCCTGTCGCCTACGCCAGCAGAAAATTGAGACCCGCCGAGACCCACTACGCCACGTCGGAGAAAGAATGTCTTGGACTAGTCTGGGCCATACAGAAATTCCAACTCTACCTGTATGGGACTCACTTCACAGTTCAGGTGGACCATCAACCACTATCGTTCCTGGCAGCCTCCAAGTCTTTGAACTCTCGCCTGATGCGATGGGCACTCACCCTTCAGGCGTACTCATTCCAAATCGAGTACATCCCTGGCAAAGAGAACCACGGAGCCGACTACCTCAGTCGCCATCTCGTGGAGGACACAGCAGCTGTCGCCCACCCAACACAACTAAGGGCCACAGCACCAGAATTCGTCCCCGCCCAATAAAACCCTGTCACTAGTGTCCATAGCTACCTGGCACAGCATTGCAGCTCAGGTAGAGCAACTTAATTAGTTTGTAAATAGGACCCTAGGATAGTGCAGTGTTAAACTAGGCTCTGTAGTAGAAAAAGGTCGAATCCAGTAGTCATCGCCTTTTTTCAGTTGAGGGAGCCTGTCATGAACTGGCTAGTTTTAACTCTGCCTATTACTATTCAGCCTTGTGTAGTAATTGTAACAGTAGAGAGTCAGTATAGTACACAGCAGCAATTAAAGTACACACTGCGAGCCAGACCCTCACAGCCCAGTGACTCAGCACTGTGGGCGAAAGTCGTAAACTTTTAACCAATGACCAGCAGGCTAAGCGGGTAGAGCCGGTTCTGATGGGTCCGAGCCTAACACAGCTTTGGCCAGTTGGGAGGAATACACCGAAGTGTTAACAGCTAGAAAGCTGGCAGAGAAATCTCTCCACACATAGACCAGGAAGCAGGACTTAGAATCTTAGAATTCTCTCAAGTCGCAACGGGCCTGAACTTGTCAAACAGGTAAATGAACACCCTTCTGTTTCATCGTGATATATTTATATTATTGTTGAAATTATGTTTGTGGAATTTGCTATGCATAAATGTGAATTGTTAATCCGAATTTGCGTGACCATGTGGAAAAGCCGAACACGTGGCGAAACACGACCGGTTGCGCCGCCATGTTGCATACCATACGGAACCACTGTTGTTTAACTTATATGTATGTTTGCAGACCAGTGGCTGTACACGTGAATGTTTATATTATTATTAATTCTGTATGTGTATAGTTAGACACGATTGATATTTATGTATGTATAGGAATTTAGAGTGAGATTCCAGTGGACCCCGGAAGTAGCAGAATGTTCGTCGCTTATGTATAGAAATGTGGAGCTATCACTGAGGGCTACTTTGGCTTTCAGTGAGACGCTCTGCACAAACCGATTATTCAGGGTTGTGCAGAATTTCGTCTCTTATATTACAGACGAGCAGGCGAGCTATCCTGAGCGTCCCACTCCACAGAAACGACGAGTTGGTTGAGGAGCCTCTACCGCACAAGTCGGACAGAGCTACCCGGAAAAACACCCTATCAGACCCCACAGCGTGGCAAGGGAACCCAACTACACAACGACACAGGTGGACCAGAAGCTACCTCACAGAAGGACTTCGCACGCACCATCTAGCAGTTAAGTGTATTCTCCGAAGGTGCACTTAAACTGATCGAAACAGGACCACAGTAGTCCAACTCTTCAGAAACTGTAAAACGGACCACAGTAGTCCAAATCTACATGAGATATAATTGCAAGTGCCCGAGGAAGATATAACAGCTGCCTAGACTATCAGCGATCGAACTATTAGCAGTAACTGAGACATTTTAAGTTAGATTAGTACTTAGAGAATCTTGTATAGAGTAGAAGAAAAAAAATGTGTGATTTTAACTGTTATCAAGTGGCTGGACTACATATGATTCATAGCCGCGTGAAAGCTAGTGTGACAGTAATCTTTTACCATTTTTCTATCTATCTCTGTACCCCAACCTTAACACAGAGCGAGCTAAACAAATAAATTTATTAAAGTAATTCATAGGGTGACTTACTAGCAGTTCCCACCGAATAAACGTGAGGGTCCATAATTCCATTGTGCAGAGCCCATAAACCCCACGTGACAGTCGAAGTAACCTTAACGGTGACCGACCCAACACCCGTCCGCCAGAAGCTCTACCCGATGCCACTGTCACAGCAGCGAGCCATCAAGGAAGAGATAGACACCTTACTGGCAGCCGGAATCATCTCAGAGTCTACTTCACCCTACAGCGCAGGCACGGTATTGTTGCGAAAACCCAACGGAGAGCATCGACTGTACATCGACTTCAGACTGTTGAATGCCGTAACGCAGTTCCAGCCAGAGCCACTCCCGGACCAGACAGACCTATTTGCCAAGCTACAGCGAGCAAAGTACTTCTCACGCATCGACCTCAGCAAAGGATACTATCAGATACCAGTACAACCACAAGTCCGAAAGTACCTAGCTTTCAGCACTATGGAAGGACACTTCGAATTCAACGTGCTTCCATTCGGACTCCACAACGCACCCAGCATCTTCAGCGCCATGATGCGAAAACTCCTGGCACCCCTGAGCAGCGAGCACCTACACTCGTTTATGGACGACATCCTCATCGCAACACCTACGTGGGAGGAACATGTCACGCTCCTACAACAACTGCTCGCCCGCCTCAGAGACACGGGATTGACGGCAAGACCCACCAAATGTCAGATTGGATTCACAGAACTAGAATTTCTGGGACACACCATCAGTCAAGGAAGCCTGCGACCGGTAGAAAAGACAGTGAAACGCCTACTCGACGCTCCTAGGCCCAAGACCAAGAAGGAAGTGCAGTCGTTTCTAGGACTCTGCGGCTTCTACCAGAAGTTCATCCCCAACTACAACAGCATCGCCGTACCACTGACAAATGGAACCCGGAAAATCGCCCCGGACAAAGTAGTTTGGACAGCGGAATGTGAGACAGCATTCCAAACACTCAAGGACAGAATGACATCGGCGTCAGTAATCCACCTACCCGATTTGACTCAGCCATTCGTTCTTCGCACCGACGCAAGCGACTTAGGCCTCGGAGCAGTACCGCTACAGCGCGACCCCAAGAATGCAGAGACGCTATTCCCTGTCGCCTACGCCAGCAGAAAATTGAGACCCGCCGAGACCCACTACGCAACGTCGGAGAAAGAATGCCTTGGACTAGTCTGGGCCATACAGAAATTCCAACTCTACCTGTATGGGACCCACTTCACAGTTCAGGTGGACCACCAACCACTATCGTTCCTGGCAGCCTCCAAGTCTTTGAACTCTCGCCTGATGAGATGGGCACTCACCCTTCAGGCATACTCATTCCAAATCGAGTACATCCCCGGCAAAGAGAACCACGGAGCCGACTACCTCAGTCGCCATCTCGTGGAGGACACAGCAGCTGTCGCCCACCCAACACAACTAAGGGCCACAGCACCAGAATTCGTCCCCGTCCAGTAAAACCCTGTCACTAGTGTCCATAGCTACCTGGCACAGCATTGCAGCTCAGGTAGAGCAACTTACTTAGTTTGTAAATAGGACCCTAGGATAGTGCAGCATTAAACTAGGCTCTGTAGTAGAAAAAGGTCGAATCCAGTAGTCATCGCCTTTTTTCAGTTGAGGGAGCCTGTCACGAACCGAGCAGTTTACCCTGCCTATTTACTATTTAGCCTTGTTTAGTCATTGTAACATTAGAGAGTTAGTGTATTACACAGCAAGCATTTACAGTGTAGGAGGTACACACACACTGCGAGCGTGACGCCGGCAGTTAGTGACGTCAGCACTGTGGGCCTTGAATCTGACCGTTGTAACCAATGAGACGCAGGCAGAGCGGTTAGAGCCGGTTCTGATGGGTCAAAACCTAGCATAGCTTAGGTCAGTTGAGAGTAAGACACCGAAGTGTACACAGCTACATAGCTGGCAGAGAAATATCTTCTCTCATAGACCAGGAAGCAGGACTTAAGAATCTTAGAATTCTATTAAGTCGCCACGAGGCCTGACTTGTCAGACAGGTAAATGAACACACTTCTGTTTCATCGTGATATATTTATATTATTGTTGAAATTATGTTTGTGGAATTTGCTATGCATAAATGTGAATTGTTAATCCGAATTTGCCCTACCACGTGGAAGAGCCGACCACGAGGCAAAACACGACCGGTTGCGCCGCCATGTTGTATACCGTACGGAACCACTGTTGTTTAACTTATGTGTATGTTTGCAGACCAGTGGTTGTACCACGGAATGTTTATCCTATTATTAATTCTGTATGTGTATAGTTAGCCACGATTTATATTTATGTATGTATAGGAATTTAGAGTGAGATTCCAGTGGACCCCGGAAGTAGCAGAATGTTCGTCGCTTATGTATAGAGATGTGGAGCTATCACTGAGGGCTACTTTGGCTTTCAGTGAGACGCTCTGCACAAACCGATTATTCAGGGTTGTGCAGAATTTCGTCTCTTATATTACAGACGAGCAGGCGAGCTATTCCGTGCGCCCAACTCCACAGAAACGACGAGTTGTCTGCGTAGCCTCTACCGCACAAGTCGGAGAGAGCTAACCTGGGAACAACACCCTGCAAGACCCCACAGCGTGGCAAGGGACCCAACTACACGACGACACAACGTGTACCAGAAGCTACCTCACAGAAGGACTTCGAACAGACTACACGGAAGCTAAGTGCATAAGTAAACGTGCACCCAAACTGATAGAAAACAGGACCACAGTAGTCCACTCTTCAGAAACTGTAAAACGGACCACAGTAGTCCAATCTACATGAAAGCAAATAGCAAGTGCCCGATGAAGAAATAACAGCTGCCTAGACTATCAGCGATCGAACTATTTACATTGACTGAGACTTTTTAAGTTAGATTAGTACCTAGAAAACCTTGTATAGAGTAGAAGAATTAAATGTGTGATTTTAACTGTTATCAAGTGGCTGGACTACATATGATTCATAGCCGTGTGAAAGCTAGTGTGACAGTAATCTTTTCCCATTTTTCTATCTATCTCTGTACCCCAACCTTAACACAGAACGAGCTAAACAAATAAATGTATTAAAGTAATTCATAGGGTGACTAACTAGCAGTTCCCACCGAATAAACGTGAGGGTCCATAATTCCATTGTGCAGAGCCCATAAACCCCACGTGACAGTGTAACATTTTGCATGGAGCCGGTTTACATCCATACGGACTAATCTCAGCCAATATCGAATACAGGCAACATAGGAATTTACATACAAAGGAAATCTTCCTAATTCACCATATACAACATCATTTACAGTACTGCTGTGTACATTTAGAAACCTTTTCATGGCGAACAGATGTACCTTTTCTATTTCTTTACCCTTGTCAAACCCCCAAATGTCCGCCCCATATTGTACAATTGGTTGCACCTGTGTATCAAACAATTTTACAAAAATGTCAAAAGAATTATTTTGAAACTTATACATACTACATAATACATTTATAACAGCTTTTTTGGCCCTAGACATCAAATCTTGACAGGCAAAGCTAAAGCTCAGTCTTGTACTAAAATATATACCAAGATATTTATATGCATTCTCAACCAACACTCTCTCGAATCCATAGAACCAACTTTCCCTCGCTCCTAAATACCCACCATTTCTAAACACTATAATTCTAGTCTTGCCCATATTCACTTTTAATTCTAGACGTGTTGCTACAAGGTGTAGATTATTTAGTTGAGTCTGCAAACCAACAGCTGTTTCAGCCAACAAAACAATATCATCAGCAAAGAGTAAAATAAACAACTCAATCAAATCAAAATTAATAGTGAAACCATGTTTACCATTCTGCATTATTTCGAGCGCTAATCACAGACTATACCCAGACCGGAAACTTCTATATAACAGTTACAAGCCACTTTTGCGGGTTACTTAGGAATGTTATTTGTAGCAGACGCTCTTAGCTGTACACAGAAAAGCACTGCAGTTACACTATGATCGCACGATGTTTAACCATAACTGCTCATCTGTTTTAACTATAGGTGACTTTATAGTTGTTTCTTAACAAATTATATTGTTTGTTGTGATGCATTTATGAAGCTTTTCAACATCATTATTATTTGTTTCACAGTTAGTAGTTTGAAAGATTAGTATCATAAGTATGACTATAGAGTGAAGTATTTTCTACAAGAATACTGAATTAACCTCTGTTGCTATAACAGTTTGTTTTCTTTAAACCAAAATATAATATTATAAAATGGGTGTATTTTACTGTTCGTTTTTTTTTAAATTAAATTTCTATCAATAATTCTAATTAAGTTTTATTAATAATCAAGTCTGTATTGCTGTTTTCTTTTAACTCCTAGATTCGGATGTCAGTGTGTGTGTTTGATCGCACAGTTTTTAACCATAACTGCTCATCTTTGTTTTAACTATAGGTGACTGTAGTTGTTTCTTAATAAATGATTGTGTTTATTGTGATGTGTTTATGAAGCTTTTCAACATCACTATTATTATTTTCACAGTTATGACTACAGACAAGTGTTTTCCACAAGAATACTGAATTAATTTCTGTTGCTATAACAGTTTGTTTTCTTTAAACTAGAACATGATATTATATAAATCTGTGTTTTTGCTGTTTGTTTTTCTTTTATCTATAAATGTATATTTAAATTATTTTTTATTAATATTATCTAGTCTATTTTGCAGTTATCTGTTGACTCCTGGTTTTTGGATGTTATTGTTTGTGTGTGTATGTCTATATATATATAATAAAAAATTAAAACACAAACAAAAAGTGATAAGAGAGAGAGAAGAGAGCATCTATAACACAGCGTTCAACATGCATATATAAAAATGTGAAAACAATTATCAATTACATACGACAAGAGAAAGTTTATTGTCCCAACATACAGAAGACATTGTCCTAGCGTGAGAAAAAAATTGACTTACATGCCTTTTTAAAACAGAACTGACTAAACAAAATATTGATTTTGCCTTTTTAAAACAGAACTGACTAAACAAAATATTGATTTCCCTACACACACATAATTCAATTATTTTATTTTTAGGTCTCTTCACTTATTTGAGTGATTTTAGACCAAACATTCGCTCGTACAGACATATAAACACAACATGTTCCCCACCCCACCCCCCAACCCCAAATCTACAAAAGTCTGTTGATTGATGATTCACTTATTAATAATAATTAAAAGCAAGTAGTCATTGACAAAAGTGAACCATTGGACAATCTTTTACATCATCACTCTATTTTGACATTGCTAAATTAATAAGTGAATCATCAATCAACAGACTTTTGTAGATTTGGGGTTGGGGGGGGACATTTTGTGTTTGTATGTCTGTACGAGCGAATGTTTGGTCTAAAATCACTCAAATAAGTGAAGAGACCTAAAATAAAATAATTGAATTATGTGTGTGGGGGGAAATCAATATTTTGTTTAGTCAGTTCTGTTTTAAAAAGGCAAAATCAATATTTTGTTTAGTCAGTTCTGTTTTAAAAAGGCATGTAAGTCAATTTTTTTCTCACTCTAGGACAATGTCTTTTGTATGTTGGGACAATAAACTTTCTCTTGTCGTATGTAATTGATAATTGTTTTCACATTTTTATATATGCATGTTGAACGCTGTGTTATAGATGCTCTCTTCTCTCTCTCTTGTCTCTTTTTGTTTGTGTTTTAATTTTTTATTATATATATAGACATACACACACAAACAATAACATCCAAAAACCAGGAGTCAACAGATAACTGCAAAATAGACTAGATAATATTAATAAAAAATAATTTAAAAATACATTTATAGAAAAAAAACAGCAAAAACACAGATTTATATAATACCATGTTCTAGTTTAAAGAAAACAAACTGTTATAGCAACAGAAATTAATTCAGTATTCTTGTGGAAAACACTTGTCTATAGTCATAACTGTGAAAATAATAATAGTGATGTTGAAAAGCTTCATAAACACATCACAATAAACACAATCATTTATTAAGAAACAACTACAGTCACCTATAGTTAAAACAAAGATGAGCAGTTATGGTTAAAAACTGTGCGATCAAACACACACACTGACATCCGAATCTAGGAGTTAAAAGAAAACAGCAATACAGACTTGATTATTAATAAAACTTAATTAGAATTATTGATAGAAATTTAATTTTAAAAAAAAAAAACGAACAGTAAAATACACCCATTTTATAATATTATATTTTGGTTTAAAGAAAATAAACTGTTATAGCAACAGAGGTTAATTCAGTATTCTTGTAGAAAATATTTCACTCTATAGTCATACTTATGATACTAATCTTTCAAACTACTAACTGTGAAACAAATAATAATTATGTTGAAAAGCTTCATAAATGCATCACAACAAACAATATAATTTGTTAAGAAACAACTATAAAGTCACCTATAGTTAAAACAGATGAGCAGTTATGGTTAAACATCGTGCGATCATAGTGTAACTGCAGTGCTTTTCTGTGTACAGCTAAGAGCGTCTGCTACAAGTAACATTCCTAGGCCAAGGGACGCAACTCTGCACTTTGACTTGCAAAAAAGGCATGAGTTTCCTGTCTGTCCGGTATAGTCTGTGCGCTAATTCATTAATAAAAAGAGAAAACAAAATCGGACTACACATATCTCCCTGTTTTACCCCTCTAGTACACTCTTTCCCTGCCAGGCATGTTTCCACGTTTGTGCCAGACATTTCTCTGGCACCGGAAAGAAAGTTCAGTACCTTAGGCATTTAAGCTACTGTTCTTTCCATAATAGTTGTTAAATAGACATATTTCATATCAAATTAAAGGTAAAAGAGTGAAGAATAAGAAAAAAAACCCACACAAATGTTAATTTGATTATGTTATTGAAATATGTGTTTTGAAAGCATGTTGATCTTTTTGAAATTATAAAATAAAATAAAAATATTTCTACATACCACAATGATAAACAAAATCTGGAGGAATAATTCCAATCACTGAATCAGCTTCACACACCAGAAAGAAAATTTATTTAGGATCAAAATACACTTTACAGTTTGAAATTATATTGATTATTAGCAGAGTTTGACACACTGTCGATTGTGCCCATCACATATGCTTAGTAAAATGCACAAAAAAACACTCTAAAAACGAATCAATTTGAAGAAACCACGCGCGTGTCGATCGGGAACGAAAGCAGTGTTAACTCGCCTTTTTATCTCACTCGCACTGAAGTTGTCTCTCGCTAACACTGCATAAAAATTAACTCTCTCTCAAACACTCTCTCCAACCAAATCCCGTTTAGCTTTGAGTTTGAGCGACGTGCGCCCTGACTCAAGCAACAGCGCATGGTCACGCCCACGTCCAATAGGACTGCTCGTTTTCTGTTAGCCCCCTACGGAGGGGCTTACTAGCCAACGGCTTGTTTGTGACTCAAAAGCCACGTGCCGCAAAAGAAATGAAGAGAGAGAGAGAGAGAGAGAGAGAGAGAGAGAGAGAGAGAGAGAGAGAGAGAGAGAGAGAGAGAGAGAGAAGAGCATTTCAGGAGGAGAAGCGCTTAGGGACAAGAATACAAAAAGGTCATGTTCCACACACACACACGCACACACACACATACACACACACACACACACACACACTCAAACAGAAAGCTACATTAGAATGGAGAGGGGAGAAGCAAGGATGCACAAACAAGAAGGTGGGATGTGCCAAGCGCAAGGGAGAGAATACGTCCCGGACTATGTTGCTAGTTTATTATACAGCGTGGTTGGGACTAAATAGACGATGCCTTCTCTTGAAAGAGGGAGCAGGAAGGCTGTGGCCTCGGCTAGTCTCAGATACGCTGCATGGGTATTTAGTTTTCCAGTCTCTGAATGGATTAGTTTTATGCTTTCTCCATCTCCAACTTCCTCTCCCTCTTTCTCTCTTTCTCTCTCTCTCTCTCTCTCTCTCTCTCTCTCTCTCTCTCTCTCTCTCTCTCTCTCTCTCTCTCTCTCTCTCGCTCTTTGTTTGCCTGTCTGTCTGTCTGTCTCTCACGAAGTAAAGGAAAGTAAATCATTAAAATCCTTTAGATCCTACAAATTTTTATTTTCCCTTAGCTCCTAATTAAAATGTTTGTCAACTCTGCAATAATTTTTATTTTTGAGGATGTGTGTGAATTTGCCTCTGTGGGTGTGTGTGTGTGTGTGTGTGTGTGTGTGTGTGTGTGCGCGCGCGAGAAGGGAAGGGTTATAGGAGGGGTGAAGGGAGGAGGGGAATATGTGTTTAGGTACATTAATATTTTTCGTTATTTCTTACAATAGTTAAGGTATATGTTAATTTCAAATTAATGGTATGTTAATTATTTAGTTCTGAATTGTTTATTAAGGACTAGCTGTAAGGCAGGCCCATATGACCTGATGATATTATTCATAGTAAAGGTTTCGACTTCGACTCCTCTCTCTCTCTCTCTCTCTCTCTCTCTCTCTCTCTCTCTCTCTCTCTCTTTCTGTCTCACCCCTTGGGGTCATGAGCAATCTTGCCACTGTAGATTGTTCTAACCTATAAAGGGAACAGTGAAAGCCCCAGTTGAAAACCTGTCTTTCCTTTGTAGGCAAGACAGATTCACTGCGGCAACAGTACCCCCGTTGGAGTGCCGGGGGTTTTCAGTATAAATAGTATCCCCACTTTATGGAAATTTAGTGCTTTAAATTCCCACTGTCGCTGTCTTCCTCATTTACTCTTTCCTATTCCTGCTCTGTCCTATCACTCTGCTATACTATCTTCTTCTTCGCTAGATCAATGACCTACCTTTTTTCTTGAAAACTCTTCCTGGACAAGACTCCTTGTTTGTGTATGAGGTCTGTTGGATCAGCTTGGGAGTGTTGGACGCTTTCTGCCGGGTGGTCACTAGGGCTTCCTATGATTGTATTATTTAGCAATATAGGCATTTTATATGTATGTGTTTTGTTGATGATTTATAATGATGTTTGTATTCTATTTTGTTTTTGTAACCAGGGGTTTGAGTAGTTGGGGTAAAGCCTCAGCCGTCCCCTGCGTGGGATGTCTTTATTGTAAAGTGACTGGCCGGTGGAGGGCATTCAATTTTCCCACTAGGGTTGTTTCGGCAGATCTTTTATGCGGATTGGGGGTTGTCCGGTCCTGATTTGGCTCGGAAGAGTCCGCTGGACCTAAAGCAACAATCAATCAATCAATCAATCTTTCTGTCTTTGTGACAACAACTTGGAAAGCCTATGTTCATGCGATATATGGGGAAGACAAATCTCAAAAAGCTTGTGCCCGTGTTTTATTTATTTATTTATTTATTTTCCATCGAAATGAAAAACAACAAAACTAAACATAATTTATACTATCAAACGTTTTCATATAAACTGCCCAATATGTGTGTGTGTGTGTGTGACTCCGACATGCCTTCAAGACAGCGCTTCGCTCCGGCAAAATAAGGCAAGTGACACATCCTCTCAAAAATGTAAACAATATGGCGGCGCCCATCCGAAATCAAGGTACGTGGGATATTCTTGATGTAGACAAGTGGAGCCGATATATGAAACAGTGTAGCGACACTGAATGGAAAGACTTTGAATGTACTGAACGAGCCTTCCGCCACTCCATTGCCACAAAGCCTATGACTGTGAAACAGACCTTTTTTCACCCCAACCCCACCCACTGGTTCAAGCTCTCCAACATTTTAACCTACATTTTTTTCCGGGATGGAAACTTTGTGTCACCAAACTAAATGGAATCCCATACAGCCTACCCTTTTTGAAGTACGCCCAACGTATCCTACGCTGCTACCCTGTTGATGTCCCCGAACCTTTCCCCCCTTTGACCGATGGTACTGCTGAAGCATGTTTGTTCAACATCCAATACACGCTGACCTACATTGCCACCAATGTTGAAAAAGGTATGACGTCACGCTCACCCACACAGCATCAAAGGGTTCCCTCTGACAACAACAACGAGATTGACCCTAGTATTGGCAGGGGTGAATTGACTCGCATGTGGCACGAACAGCAAGCGAAAGCGATCGACATCATCAACAACGACTGCCGTCTCTCAAAACAACAAGTGTGTAATATTGATTCCCAAAGTATAGAAGACCGTTTTGCTTATAAATGCAAGCGAACACTTTTGGCTACCCCAACTACCTTTCCGTGGCAACTCAACACTCCTGAACCAGAATGGACTCCATCCACCGACTCATTCACTGAAGCAGAAATAATAACTGCCATAAATAGCTTGCCTAGTAGGAAATCCCCGGGCGCCGATGGCGTGTTGTATGACAGCTTCAAACGGCAGAAGAGGACGCTTGCACCCGTGTTTTGTGTTATTGCCAACATCTGTCTGCTAAACAGACGGGTGGTGCCTGCAGACTGGAAGCACGGCGTCATCACCCTCATCCCCAAGAAGAACGGCGACCCTACGGTGGTGGATGACTGGCGACCCATCTCACTCCTCCTCACCTCCTACAAGCTGTTCATGAAACTCATCCTCAACCGTCAGATGTGTTGGATCATTGAGACAAGGAGACTTTCCAAACGCCAAAAGGGTTCCATGCCTAGAAATGGACTACAAGAGCATGTCTTCTGTCTCCGATCTAGCATCGCCGATTTTCTCCACACATCATCGACGCTCTACACTGCGTTCTTCGACATCAAAGACGCCTTCGGCAGCATCGATCATGTCTTCATGATCAACGAACTGATATCTGCTGGCTACCCCCAGGCATACGTGGACATCACTCGCGACATCTATAGCGCCTCCACGTTCCAGGTTAAGACGGCGGCGGGTCTGACCAGGCCGATCCAGCGTGGTAAAGGCATCATCCAGGGCTGCCCATGGAGCGTCGTTGTTTTTGAACAGGGCATCGACAAATGGCTTCGCTGGATCGAACAGCCCTATCCGCTCGTCTCTATCCCCAACCCAGTTCAAGGTTACGTTGACGACGTAAGCACTTCATGCACTAACGAGCAACAGATAGCAGAAGCGGTTAGAAAAACCGAATTGTTCATGACGGTGACGGGAATGGAGGTGAAGCATAGTAAGTGTGGCATCTTGCACGGCAAACGCTCTGGCAGTGGCTGGTGCAAGAAGGACAGAACCGGCGAAACAACACTGTGCATCCAAGAAGAGCCGCTGCCTATGTATGATCGTGACCAAAGCTACACATACTTGGGCTACAACATCAACATCAGCAACAACGCGTCCTTGCAACAAGCTGAAGATGTTGTCGCTGACTTCAAGGCAACACTGGACAAGATCGACGCATCTCCACTACCTGTTGTAGCGAAGCTACAGGCCATTAACACCATGGCTTGCTCCAGACTGAACTTTTTCTTCTCCAACATTACATTCACTGTGAGGAGCCTGAAAGACATGGAGGACTGCATCGTAAGCTGTGTCCGGGCTTGGCTCGGACTCAACACCAGCTCTACACGGTCCTTCATGTTCACCCCACGGCCCCACGGAGGGTTGGGCGTTCTCAACCCCTCGGCCATGTACGGTGCCAAGCACCTCTCCTTTAAGCTGTCGGTGCTTAACAGCGACGACGACCAGGTGAGAAAGACAGCACGCTCCTCTCTCGCCTTACACATGCAAAAAAGGAAAGTGCCAGAGGCTTCAGCAGACGACAGCGACGCGTTCGCCGGTTACCAGAGGGGGGAAGGGAGTAACCTCCTGAAGCATTCCAAAGTAACCTGGGCGAGGTCAGACTGGGTACACCTCAACGAGCTGTGCGGGCGAGATGGTGTATTGCTGGAATGTCACCCGGTGAACGACAACTACATCCTTACCTTTAAAGTCGACGACGAAGTGTCCGTGTCTACACCTGATGCTAAAGCTGCGTACGGTTTGTGCAAGCAGGCCAAACTCACCGTTTTTCGCAGTCAGTGGAAACAGAAAGACTGGCAGGGCAGAACAGTCAGAGAGGCGACGCAAGTTGACCACAGGCTGTCTAGTGCGTACCTCAGTAACACTAAGTTGAAAGACAGCCTTGTTAGCTTTGTTGTAAGAGGTAGACTGCAGCTCCTCCAGTGCAACAGCATGATGGCACTGTGGTACCCGAACGAGTGCAGTCGACGGTGCACGCTGTGCAACCACCCTACAGAAACGGTGTCTCGTGTACTGAACGGGTGCACTAAGTACCAAAACATGTATACTGCGAGACAAAACAGAGTGGTTGATATGGTGACGTCATGCATACCACAAGGGGATTCCATCGTTGTCATCAAAGACACGTGCTTATCACCACGCACTTTTGGCTTTGACACTGACCCTGTTTCGCAGCACTGCAACTAGGCCTGATGTCACTCTCATAAATCATAATAGCCGTGAGGTTTTCTTGGTAGAAGTTGCCGTGCCATTTGATGCCTTTGTCGAATTATGTTACAATTCAAAGTTTGACAAATACATGCAGCTATGCCTAGAAATAAATGCCTTAGGTTATTCATGCAGAACAGTAGTGCTGACCATTGGTAGTCTTGGCAGTGTCCATTATAGAGTGAGGTCGGGCCTGAAAATGATAGGTATTCGTGCCTACAGTGTTAAATGGCTTGCGAAATACCTCAGTGTGGGTGTCATGATTGGTTCCCACCGTGTGTGGCAGAGAAGGTGTAATGACATGAAAGTATAAAAGTTCGACATCATGGTTCATTGTGTTTACGGCTTTAATATGATTGTTTTTGCGATGCTTGTTATGAAGAGGACTCAATGTGTATATGTGTATGGGGGATGTCATATTGTGTGTATAATTATTGTAGCCGTGCTGGCTACGAGTATTTCTGACCATAACTTTGTTCTCTGTTATGTTTAATAATAATAATAAATAATAATAATTACTGTATTTATAATGCGCTTATCTTATAATAATTATAACTCTAAGCGCGCACTCACAACTCACGCACGCATGTGCACGCTTTAGACAATGACACGTGTAACAATTACGCAAAAAATACATTCACTCAAATATACTCATACCACAAACAGACCAGACACTATATGTAAGAGACAGCTGAGGATGGGGTGCGTAGTGAGGTCATAGTGTTAGAACTGCTTGAAAAGGTAAGTTTTGAGGGCAGACTGGAAGGAGGTGGGAGAGGGTTTCTGACGGAGAGAGAGTGGAAGAGTATTCCAGATGGATGGGCCGTAGACAGAGAAGGAGCGGGACCCGAACGTGCTGAGTTTGGAGCGAGGAATGCGGAGGCAGAGAGGGTCGGAGGCAGAGCGAAGAGAGCGAGAGGGAATGTATGGGTGAAGTAAGTCAGAGAGATAGAGAGGAGCGGAGTTGTTGAGGGACTTGTAGCAGAGAGACAAGGTCTTGTATTGAATGCGTTGGGAGATGGGAAGCCAGTGTAGGGCTTTGAGCAAGGGAGTGACGTGGTCAGATTTCTTCTTTCTGAGGACGAGGCGGGCAGTATTGTTTTGAACGCGTTGGAGAGGGAGAGTGGTGGAGCGGGGAAGGCCGGAAAGAAGGGAGTTGCAATAGTCGATGCGAGACAGGATGAGGGAGACAGCAAGTTTGGTGGCAGCTTCAGTGGTGAGGTATTTTCTGATCTGACTGATTCGACGGAGGTGGAAGTAGCAGGCCCGGGCGGTTGCAGAGACAATGTCTTAAACTAACTGTATGAAATAACTTGATATACATTTTTCAGATCCTTTAAAGCATATAACCATTAGACGCAGCGTTAAATTCTCTATTAGAATATATAAACTTTATTTGTGATTTATGTAGCAATTTTGAATTAGAGCGCGATGTTTAGGATAGCGCGATGCATATCATGTTGATAAAGACACCGCGCTGTTGTACTGAGCGCTCAGCTGCCGCTGAGGCTGATTATTTTGGCCGGTTTTAACGGATCTACCCGCTCGCCTACAAAACATGATAAGAGTATAAATTGTGAATGATGCTAGTGTAGCAAAGATTCTCCACTGTAACACCTTAGTGTGATATTTTCCGATGTCTTAGTTCATTCTCTAATAGTAGATACTTAAATAAAATATTAGTTTTATAGGGGAAACAGTGAAAAGCTGTCAGAAGGCTATAAAGGTAACTGTAAGTTGTTGTGTTAGATGTTTTCTAGTTTAGTTCGCTATAGTCGGAACCCAGAATAGTAACCATGCCATATTGTATATCATTGGAAAGAGGAGACGTTGTTCTTTCTTTGTCATTACTATTATTATTTATAATTGTATTAAATTAAAGAGTTATTATGAGTTTAGAGTCGTGACATTCTTAGGAGCAGCAGCCAACCCCCTCTTAAATTGCGTATTATTTTTATTTCGTAGCAGATAGGTCCGACATTGTTATAACAGTAGAAAGGTTGTATTTTTGCGTTTCTACCAATATATAATTTGTATAGTATTCGTTTGCGTTTCTAGCCTTATGCGTCAAAGTAAGTTTAGTTACTAACACAAACTTAGCCAGCGAGCCTAGATTTTGGGGCGGGTAAGGAATGCGTAAAAAGCACGGTCGCTGCGGCTGACGGTCCGTAATAAAAGCAAAACACAAAACTCGGCAGGGGGAGAGCACCGGGCACCACGCAGTAGATAAGGGTCGTGCCACTCGCAATGCCTTTGCTCTTGGTAGCCTATGATGTCTTCTAAATAAAACATTTCAACGGTCATCACGGACTGGCGTTGGGGAAGAGAGAGAGAGAGAATGTGTGAGCCTTCACCATAGCCTCCAATCCATCACATAACACACCATCGTCTCTCCAAAACACAACACCACTCAACACCACTACAAATTTTGGCGCTGCGAGCAGGATCCTAAAAGATGACAAACCCAAGGAAGGCATCGTCTAAGAAAGCAAAGCAGCAGAGAGCCCGAGCTGTGGAAAGCGAGAGCGAGGAGATTGCCATCATCCAGGAAGGAGGGGCCCACAGAGGCGACACCACACCTCATCGCCCATCCAGTCACGAGAGGACATCAGAGGCGGCGCAAGCTGACATGTCTTCCACCCACGCACCCTCTTCGAACATGCAGAAGCTTGGATGATGCCACCCCCCAAACTTCCAACCTTCACGGGGGATGGCGATGACGTCGAAGATTTTACCCAGGAGGCGCGACGGATCCTGGGCCACTGTCAGCTGGATGGGGGTACAGCTATGGAGTGGCTGCTACAATCTCTCCGCGGCTGTGCCCGACAGGAAATCATCCAGCGGGCAGACGTAAAAACGGCAGAGGAGGCCCTGGGTGTCCTGGAGGACACGTTCGCCGACCAGAGGGGCGTCACCAGCCTATTAAGCCGATTCCACAGCCGGCAGCAAGGAGCAGGTGAGACCGTGCTACAATATGGCCATCATCTTCAACAGCTGGCCCAGCGGTCGAACGCCAGAAAAGACGGCAGCATCCCGGACGAAATGCTGCGAGATAAGTTCGTTGAGGGGCTCCAATCACAAGCCCTTCGACGGGAGCTCCGCCGCATCATTAGGGGAGAGGATGTCTCCTACCTGCAGGCCAGAGCGGAAGCCCAGCGCTGGCTGAAGGAGGAGGATCGTGACGGCGACAGCGTGACAACCCAACAACAAACAGCAACGCCGGTGTCCGACCCCCAAGGAATGGCGGCTCTGCAGAGTCAAATAGCGGAGCTGCAGAAGGAGCTGCAGCATCTAAAGCAACGCCCACAATCGGCTCCCCAACGTGACACCAGAACCGCCATCTGCTGGTTTTGCGGCCGAAGGGGCCACCTCCAGAGGAGCTGTCCTCAAAGACAACCCCACGTCCAACCACCACGAGGACAGCAAGCACCACGAGGGCAGCAGGGAAACTGCTAGCCCCCGTTGTCCAAACTCAGGCAACGGGGGGCAAGGGCAGTGAAAGGCTGATTGGCGAATGCCCCACGACAACCGCACGCCTCAATGGCCGAGCTGTGCAAGCTCTCCTCGACACGGGCAGCGAGGTAACGACTGTGACGGAGACCTGGGTCACCGAGAATCTTGGTGACGTTTCTCTTCAGTCATCCCACCTCAAGCTGCGGGCAGTCAACGGCGCAGAGGTACCCTACTCCGGTATCCTGGTCACCGAGCTGCAGTTGGACGGGACCACGTTTTCAAGTGTTCCCATCCTGGTCGTCAGGGAGCCCATCGAACCGGTCATGAGGGAACGCAAGAAACGCCTGCCGCTGTTGGTCGGAATGAACGTCCTGGGAGAGTGGATGACAGCCAGACCGACCAGCTTACCTCAAGGCCTGTTTGCGTCCATCCAAGAAGTGCGCCATGACAACACCTTGGTCCATGGCATCGCCAAGACTGCTACACAGACAGTGGTTCCACCTTTCGCCATGGCCACTGTGCGAGTGACCTCAACGCAGCGGCCTACGCGACAGCTACTGGCGTCACCTTTAACACAACCCCTGCCTGGAGGTCTGCTGATCGTCCCGACCCTCGTCAACTGTGACGTTTCACGGCGATATGTGAGAGTGGCTAATCTCTCAGAGGTGGACGTCATCCTTCCAGCCCGGACTCCACTGGCGTCACTACAGGCAGTAGACGATGTCCAAGGAAAGGACGAGGTGGCATTCACCGCCACAGTAAATGAACTGGTGGTCACCATCGGAGCACCAGCAGAACAGATCTCCAAGAACACCATTTCCTGCCCCACTTTCGATGGCACAACCAGACAGCGGGAACTTCTTCAACAAGTTCTAGACAAGAACAGAGAAGCCTTTGTCCAAAACGAGTTGGATTTGGGCTACACGGACATCGTCCAACATCAACTGCGGACGAGAGACGAAGTGCCCGTCGCCCAACCCTACAGGCGCATCCCACCTCACCAGCTGAAGGAAATCCAAGACCACATCAAAGCCCTTCTGGAGAAAAACATCATTGTCGAGAGCCACAGTCCATACGCAGCACCAATCGTCGTTGTGCGAAAGAAAGATGGGACCGTTCGGCTATGCGTCGACTATCGCCGCCTAAACGCCAAGACGGTGGGTGATGCGTATCCGCTGCCACGCATCCAGGAGTCCTTTGACGCGCTGGTTGGGGCCCAATACTTCTCCACCTTGGACCTGGCCAGTGGGTACCACCAAATCGCCATGGACCCCCGAGATCAACACAAAACGGCATTCGTCACTCCTATGGGCCTCTATGAGTACACCAGGATGCCCATGGGTCTCATCTCGGCCCCCGCCACTTTCCAACGGCTCATGCAGACGACGATGTCCGACTTCATTTTCAGTTTTCTGCTCGTCTACCTAGACGACCTGCTCGTGTACTCAAAGACTTTCGATGAACACCTCCAGCACCTTGATCGGCTTCTACAACGTATCGTCAACACCGGCCTAAAGCTGCGAGTTGAGAAGTGCCAATTCTTCAGACGAGAGGTCACTTACCTGGGGCACACGATCTCTGCCGATGGCGTCAGCTGCGAAGCGGGGAAGGTCGAAGTCGTCCAGCAGTGGCCCGTACCCAGAACAACGACCGAGCTGCGCAGTTTCCTCGGTTTCGCCAGCTACTACAGGCGTTTCATCAAGGGATTTGCCCGTATTGCTGGTCCACTACACGACATAGCAGCGGAAGGAACGAAGCTCCGACGGAAGAAGACAGCCGACATCACTCACCTGTGGACGTCTAAACATCAAGAGGCGTTCAGCGCGATGAAGACGGCTCTTACCTCGGCGCCAGTCCTCGGTTATGCCGATTTCACCCAGCCGTTCCTGTTGGAGACTGATGCCAGCCATGACGGTCTCAGTGCCATACTGTCCCAAGAACAAGACGGCCAGCGACGGGTTCTCGCCTACGCCAGCAGAAGACTGAGACCGACTGAGAAGAACCAAGCAGCGTACAGCAGCATGAAGCTCGAATTTCTTGCTATGAAGTGGGCCATCACCGAGAAATTCCGAGATTATCTCCTCGGGGCAACTTTCACCATCCTCACCGACAACAACCCTCTGGTCCACTTCAGAACAGCCAAACTTGGAGCCATCGAGCAGCGGTGGGCGTCACAGCTGTCGCAGTTCAACTTTGACGTCAAGTATCGGCCCGGTGTCACCAACCCGGCCGATGTGCTGTCTCGCCTGCCACTTCACGCAACGTCGACTCCGGTGCCTGCAGAAGTGGCACATGCTTGCGAGGTGTCAGCGACCTGTCAGCAGCAGCATGTACAGAGTAATGATCTCCAACAACTTCCTGAACTGAATCGTCTTGCGTCCGGCGACACGGCTGACCCAGATTTCATCATCCCACAAAGGTCAACCGAGAATCTCCGTCAGAAGCAGCTCGAGGACCCTGGAATCCAGCCGGTGTTGGCAGCCTGGCCCAACAAGCCTCCACCTGGGGACAGCCGTCCACTGCGACTGCTACTCAAGCAACATCCACGACTGACCTGCAAAGATGGTGTGCTGTATCGTCAGGTGACAGATCCAATCCAGGGCAGATGGGACCAACTGGTGCTACCAAGTTCATTGCGGCCAGATGTCCTTGCAGCAATCCACAACAAGATGGGACATCAGGGTTTCGAGCGCACCATGACACTCCTGCGACTAAGAGTCTACTGGCCCGACATGCACAGCGATGTCAAGCAGTACGTGGCCAACTGCAACACCTGCATCATCAGTCGACGTCCTGTACCACTCAAGACCACGTCGACTCCTGTCCTGGCCAGCCGCCCTCTGCAGATATTGGCCATTGACTTTACCAGACTGGAGCCTGCAACCGACGGCCGAGAGAACGTTCTCATCCTTACGGACGTTTTCTCCAAGTTCACACAGGCTGTTCCAACTCGAAACCAAGAAGCACAGACGGTGGCCAAAGTTCTAGTCAGCGACTGGTTCCAGAAATACGGCGTGCCAGAAAGGATCCACAGCGACCAGGGTCGAGATTTCGAGTCCAAATTGGTCAAGGAGTTGTGTGCATCCTATGGCATCAGCAAGTCGCACACCACTCCTTACCATCCTGAAGGAAATGGACAGTGCGAGCGTTTCAACCGTACGCTCCATGACCTGCTGCGCACCCTCCCTGCGGACCAGAAACGACGATGGCCCCAGCACATTGCAGAAGTCGTCCAAGCCTACAACAACACTCCACACGCGTCCACAGGATTCTCCCCGCACTTTCTGCTCTTCGGGCAGGAACCGCGACTGCCTGTGGATGACTTGCTTGGACGACAAGAACCTGCAGCAACTGGAGCCGTGGACTGGGTCCAACAGCATCGACAGCGACTCCTTGATGCTCACAGACGGGCGTACCAACAACTGGTGAAAGCTGCCGAGACTAGGACTAAACTCACCGACCAAAGAGCAGCTGACCATCCCTTGGCCGTCGGAGACTACGTCTATACCAGAAACAGAGTGATGGGTCGGAACAAAATCCAGGACTTCTGGCGACCTGAGCTGCATCGCGTCACCGCCCGCCGGGATCCCCGCCTGCACGTCTACACCATCCAGCCAGTAGCAGGTGGGCCAGAGCGGGTGGTGAACAGAAGAGATCTCCAACCCGTGGGTCAACACTTTGATCTGCTCATCCCAACTCCTGAACCACTCAAGACCATGCCTTCCAGCGAGAGTGACGAAGGAGAGCCTGAGACCTGGATGGGGAGTTTTCCTGACTCTCTCCCTCCTACCATGGTCACCATCAACCACAACGGGCCGTGACTTTTTTTTTCCTAAATAAGAACAGGTCCTGGCCTAAAAATAGCTGCGCCCGAACATTTCCGAAGTTGGCAGTCGTTACTCGTTACTTCCGCCTTCTGCCCAGAAAGTATGATCAAAATGGCGCGATCATCTCATCTATCAGTGTGTTACTTATGCCCCCAAATTTTATTCGATGAAGCAATTTTACCTGCACTAGACTGTGGGCATGGCTGATCAAAACAAACAAACAAACAAACAAACAACCGAGCACTGCTAAATCTAAAGCAGACATAGCTGGTTTACTACACTATTATTATTATTATTATTATTATTATTATTATTATTATTATTATTATTATTATTATTATTATTATTATTATTATTATTATTATTATTAATTAATTAATTAATTAATTAATTTATTAAACATTATTATTATTTTTAGTCATTATGCTTATATAATTTATTTGTATTTATATTTGTATGTGTGTACTTGTATTTGAATGAATTATGTATAGGTCTATGTAGCGTAATGTTTGTGTGCGTGTAGGTATACATTGTTGCTTACACATACATTTATGTGAAGATACACATATTCTTTGTAGTACTAGGTCTAGATGTAAATTGTAATGCTATAGTTTACTTTTTGTTCATTTTTAAAAAATATCTGGAATCGTTTTATTAGTACATAATAATGTTATGATCGCTTGTCCTATATCTAGACATTTTGATTATCCATCCTTTCAGTGCTGTATTTGTACATGTATTTATGTAAGTAAAAAAAGGTGTTACTCTATTATTTATTTGTAAAGGAGAATATGAAATAGTTATATATACACATACTATTGTAATACAATATATACGTAAATGTGTGTGTGCTTGTGTAGTTAGATAGATCTAAGTTATATAGATACAGATATAATTATATTATCTCTCTTTAGTATTCATGAGCAACTGACACGTACATGAATGCAGGAAGGTAATACTATATAGGATGCCTAAAAAAGAATGAAAAAGCTTGTTTTTACAGTAGTCTTTCTACATTATGAGTGTGCTTATTATATAGGCCTACGCACTCTTCACTTTTCATGTACACAACATTACTATGGGATTTTTTTAATTGTGTGCGACATCATGTATATACGTAAGCTATGTTCCTACCACACAATAAAATAATCATAACCATTCTTCAACAAAGCTAATAGCAGACATAAATGCACAATTATTAAAATATATACAACAGTTTATTATCCTGAGAAGTCAATCATATTAATAATATTAAAAAAAGAAGAAAAGTATATATTTTGGTAATCTGAAAGATAATTGTAAAAAAAAATATTGTAAGCCAAAAAAAATAAATAAAATAAATACATTAAAAAATGTTTAATCCAATTTAAATTCAATTTAATTTATTCATTACCCCAAAACAATATAGGATATCAGAGAGAATGAGGATATGTAGTATATAATTAAACATCTTAAGAGATGGAACACAATATCGAGTGCATGTATTTTTATGTAAGGCTCGGTGAGTCTGGTCGTAGGCTGGAGTACAGCACTATATACAAATCTGTTATTATTAGTATTAATAATACAGTATCATTAGGAAACAAACAAACCAAAAGAATAACAAGATAAGTCCACATGCTATTATATCAAGCACATGCGTAAAAATAAATTTAATAAGGTAATCATCTAAATTGAAAAAAAAATTAGCTTTAATTGATAAACATAAAAGTAAATTTAATAAGCTAGTTATCTAAATTTTAAACAACTGGCTCTAATTGAGAAATATAAACACTCAGCAATACTGTACTATATTTTGCAAGGGGAAAAAATATATATACACACACACACACATACACAGAGAGAGAGAGAGAGAGAGAGAGAGAGAGAGAGAGAGAGAGAGAGAGAGAGGAATTTTTAATGTTACATTAAAAATATGAACTCTCGGAGGGGGGTGAATAGTATTTTATCATATCATGCACACATCATAATACGAATAGTGGTGAGATCATGTGCCTGTAATCCTATATATAGTACTGGGTTTATCCGATTGTCTGAAACCAACTTCGGAAATGTTCGGGCGCAGCTATTTTTAGGCCAGGACCTGTTCTTATTTAGGAAAAAAAAGTCGCCAACGGGCCAGCCTCTGCATGGGAGCCAGTGCCTTTGGTGCAGGCACCCCCAGCGCAGATGGCCGCCCCAGGAAGAACTCCGATTGATCTTCGGCGTTCTGCACGACTGGCACAACGGACAAACTAGTAAAGGTAGGCCACATTTGTTTTAAATGTGTAGGCCAAGATACAATTTTATAGTTTGCACCTAGAGACAGTTAGATATATATTTAGGATTAGAAATGAAGATTTTATTGTGCCAGTGTATTTATTTAGGTTTAGGAAATGAAGTTTCATTGTGACAGTATCAAGAACAGTATAAAATATCTAGGCTGTGCAGATATATTTGAGTAAAAGACATAGCAGAACCAAACGTTTTCACAAACTTTGTGCAAAGACAGAGAAGACATTTTACTTGTGTTTTAGATGTGCGTATTCATAGATTAGTGTTTGCTGTGTAACTTAAGTTTTCGTTGTGCCACGTCGTTGCGATAGTATTAATAGCAGTTGGACAAATAGATTTTAAAGAGATATCTGAGGAAGAGATATATAAATGACTGAAGAAACTTTGGTGCCAAGACTGAAAAGAACATTTTAATTTAGATGAGTTATATTGATGTGTGTTATTATTGTTTTATTAGGATTATTTTTGCTTCATTAAATTCCTTAATTAGTACAATTTTGTTTGTGTTGATTTAATAAAGAAGTTCTAGTTGTTTAGTTTACATATACCTTCGTGATGTCACGGTATGAGTGTCACAAGGTCGTTTATATTGTAATCAATGTGATCTTGCGTTAAACCATGTTTTATTAGTAGCAAATAAATGACGTTTGTAATAAATATTTTGCATTAGGATTTTGTTTTCATGCTGGTGCGTTTTTGAACGTTTATGTAATATATATAATGTATGTCTTGTTTTGATTTTACTGCACTATGTATATATACTTTGTTATGATATTCAATGTGATGTATATTAATGATGCTGTAGATAATTATGTCAACGTTCATGCCTTGTTTGAAAATGAAATGGTAATGTTTTGATGTGGTTTTTTTATGCCCATTCTTTCTGTAATTCTGAATGTTACTCTTACATGCCATTTTCTTTTAATCTCATTCTCGTTTCAATTCTCCTCATCTTAATTCATCCCTCTAGTCGATGTTTATTAGGATATTGCTGCACGGATATTTCATATATAGGCTTATTATGAGAGTGAAAGTTTTAAACAAAATGTTTAATGTCATCTATGTGACTGATTATGAATAGTAAGCGTGTTGAATAGTGTGTTTAAATGACATGTGATATTGTTTGGCTATGTTGTACCATGGACTTTGTTGTATGATGTTGGTTCACTGTCAAATACACAACTAACTATCTAGCTAAGGCAATGCCGGTGTGACATCGTCACAGTTCCTAGTATCTTAGCTGGGCTGGGAGCGAATGGGAGCATTCTTATTGGTCGACGCGTTACAAAATTCGACGCATGCGCACAGTGCTATCATAGTCTTCGTAAGGGTTAGGGTTAGTGTTTGGATTAGAGTTAAGAGTTTAGGCTTAGGGTTAGGGTTTGGGTTAGGGTTATGGTTATGACGCCTAAGAACTTCGTGAAAAAGCCGGCCAGACATGACCTGGCGCATGCGCAAATGCGCTCGGATAAACTAGGAAACCCGGAACTTGAAGGATGTGACACCGGGTCCGCGATATAACTTGTCGTTTTGGTCGGATTCGTACTTAAATGTGCGTTTCAAAGAAATTGTTTCTCATTTCAGAATCGCTCTTTCTGTTGTTCGGTTTTTATGTACGACGCGATTAATGGTAAATCCATGTCCGTTTGTCTTAAGATACGATGGTTCTCTCAGCGCGGGCGCTGAGTTTTGAAAGAGTCGGGGTGAAATGTAGCCGTGCTGGCTACGAGTATTTCTGACCATACGATGTGTAGGCCTAACTTTGTTCTCTGTTATGTTTAAACTAACTGTATGAAATAACTTGATATACATTTTTCAGATCCTTTAAAGCATATAACCATTAGACGCAGCGTTAAATTCTCTATTAGAATATATAAACTTTATTTGTGATTTATGTAGCAATTTTGAATTAGAGCGCGATGTTTAGGATAGCGCGATGCATATCATGTTAATAAAGACACCGCGCTGTTGTACTGAGCGCTCAGCTGCCGCTGAGGCTGATTATTTTGGCCGGTTTTAACGGATCTACCCGCTCGCCTACAAAACATGATAAGAGTATAAATTGTGAATGATGCTAGTGTAGCAAAGATTCTCCACTGTAACACCTTAGTGTGATATTTTCCGATGTCTTAGTTCATTCTCTAATAGTAGATACTTAAATAAAATATTAGTTTTATAGGGACATACACATTGAAAGGGAAACAGTGAAAAGCTGTCAGAAGGCTATAAAGGTAACTGTAAGTTGTTGTGTTAGATGTTTTCTAGTTTAGTTCGCTATAGTCGGAACCCAGAATAGTAACCATGCCATATTGTATATCATTGGAAAGAGGAGACGTTGTTCTTTCTTTGTCATTACTATTATTATTTATAATTGTATTAAATTAAAGAGTTATTATGAGTTTAGAGTCGTGACATTCTTAGGAGCAGCAGCCAACCCCCTCTTAAATTGCGTATTATTTTTATTTCGTAGCAGATAGGTCCGACATTGTTATAACAGTAGAAAGGTTGTAATTTTGCGTTTCTACCAATATATAATTTGTATAGTATTCGTTTGCGTTTCTAGCCTTATGCGTCAAAGTAAGTTTAGTTACTAACACAAACTTAGCCAGCGAGCCTAGATTTTGGGGCGGGTAAGGAATGCGTAAAAAGCACGGTCGCTGCGGCTGACGGTCCGTAATAACATACTACATATCTATGGTAATAAAAGCAAAACACAAAACTCGGCAGGGGGAGAGCACCGGGCACCACGTAGTAGATAAGGGTCGTGCCACTCGCAATGCCTTTGCTCTTGGTAGCCTATGATGTCTTCTAAATAAAACATTTCAACGGTCATCACGGACTGGCGTTGGGGAAGAGAGAGAGAATGTGTGAGCCTTCACCATAGCCTCCAATCCATCACATAACACACCATCGTCTCTCCAAAACACAACACCACTCAACACCACTACATTATGTTTATGAAAGTGTGTGTGTGTGTGTGTGATATATGCTGTTGTTGGTTAACCTTTGTGTATGAGTGTTTATATGTAGGTATTATATGCATGTATGTGATAGATGTGATAGTGTGTGTTGGAGAAAGAAGTATGGTGACTGTGAGTAAGAGATTGATTGGATGAGAGAGAAAGAAAGACAGGCAAACAGACAGACACATATTGTGTGTGATAAAGAAGTATGATGTGTGTGTGGGTGGGCGAGAAACGGAATGACAAACATAGACAGCGATAGATAGATGTTGTTAGTAAACGTTTATTTAAATTGTTTTTGATTTTTACGATGGTAATTTAAACAGTTTCTTATACTGTCACAATATCATTGTGATGTTTCATGTATTTTGTATTATTGGCTGAGGAATGAGTTTGGTTGTATAAAATATATTAATATTTAATATTATTTGTGCTATAAATTGGTATAATCTTACGTTGTATTTTGTATATAGGTCTTGCCCTCTGTTTGTGGAGAGCATAAATGTGTACGTGCGTAAGAGCGTTTGTGTGTGTGTGTGTGTATGTAAAGGTGAATGAGTTCATTATTAAAAATGGGTAGATAAATTTAGAATTGATTTGCCGATGTTTGATGTCAAAGAAAATGTGTTTAGGGTGTAAGTTCACGATAGGCCTATTGGGGTGGGTGTTGTGTGCATTGCGAGTTCGTTTTTTCATGCGCCTGCGGGTTTCAATGTTTACATCGCATAATGATCAGAAGGCGAAGTGTTGTTTAATAATGCTTTGTCGAAACTTCTGAATAAATTGTCAAAATGTGTGTGTGTGTGTGTGTGTGTGTGTGTGTGTGTAGGTGTGTGTGTGTGTGTGTGTGTGTGTGTGTGTACGTGTATGTGTATCTGTGTGTGCACACCTACTGCACCCAAACAAACCCCATAATTTATATGGATGCAATAAATTATGTTTCGGTAGAGTGCTTTTTAGAGAGAGAGAGAGAGAGAGAGAGAGAGAGAGAGAGAGAGAGAGAGAGAGAGAGAGAGAGAGAGAGAGAGAGAGAGAGAGAGAGAGAGAGCAAGTCACTAAATTTATTGAGTAATAAAAAGCATTATTTATATTGATGGATTATTTTTCGGCTCACTGATTTTGGGGGCAGGTTGATGTTTTTGACTTTGAAAACTTGGAGAGGGGAAGGTCAAACACATGTCACATGCGGGGGTGGAGGGAGAGAAAGGGGAAATGGGAGTGATGGGAGGGAGGCGAAACAGTTTGTTTTGAAGTAGAGAATTAGCCACATGGTGGGAGGAGGGAAGAAGGGGTAAGTGCGGGTAATGACAGGTAAGGGGGACGGGGTGTTACAGAAAAGAGGAGAGAGAGAGAGAGAGAGAGAGAGAGAGAGAGAGAGAGAGAGAGAGAGAGAGAGAGAGAGAGAGAGAGAGAGAGAGAGGAGCACTCGAAGGAGACAGGAATAACAATATTGATCATAGTCTTCACACGCGCGACACACAGAATGAAGGTGGTTCGCGGAAATAAAAAAAAAGTAGTGGGGGAGAGGGTAGGGGATGAGAGAGAGAGAGAGAGAGAGAGAGAGAGAGAGAGAGAGACAGAGACAGAGACAGAGACAGAGACAGAGAGGCAGAAAGACAGAGAGTGAGAGATCAAATTTGAACTTTAAAGAAACTTAAAGAAGCTCGTAATAGCGTATGGCATCGACTCATGGAAAGAATGAAGTTGAAGGAAAAGGAGGAGAAGGATGATAAGAAGGAAGGAAGGAAAGAAAAACGAAAACAACAGAAGAGGTTGAATAGAAAAAAACGAGAAAAGGAGGAAGGGTGGGGTGGGGTGGGGTGGAGTGGAAAAGAGAAGAAAAAAACACCCAAAGGGGCAAAATCTATCAAGCATGGTTATACAATGCTACCACAGATGTCAGATGCTAAAAAAGCCCTCGTGCAGAGAAGCGGTTGCTGGGGGGATTCAACTTGTCTCTTTGATCCCAGAAGGGAAACCTGCTCTCGCGTCTGCAGGTGCAAGCACAGGCGCTTGACCTCCATGTCAGTCTATTATTTGTTTTTGTTTTTTTTCATGTAATAGTACTACTGCTATTATTATTATTATTATTATTATTATTATTATTATTATTATTATTATTATTATTATTATTATTATTATTATTATTTTAATTAATTAACATGAATTTTAATTAAGTAGAAGCTATCTTTTTTCTTCAAGACAATTTCTGTAAAAATCTCACGGTGCAGTATCAACCCAAAAAAAACAAACAAACAAAAAAAAAAACGAAGCAAAAAACAAAAACAGAACTTTGACAGCAAAATATATTATAACTATTCATTGTATGGCTACGACAGCGAACTAAAAAACTGAGGTACAACGCACGCGCTGGTAGTGTACAATATAACTAGCGCTGTTTTTTCTTCTTCCTCTTCTTCTTCTTCTTCTTCTTCCTCCTCTTCTTATTCTCCTCGCCTATGACTACTCAGTTTCATCTCCACATGTGTTGTTTTTTTCCCGATGGTTTTCACCCAAATAATACAATACAATACGACTTTATTCGTCTCTCACAGAGCAGTTACAATAGCGGCAGCACGTAAGTATTTAAGCTTACATATTTTTAACACGTACACACACAAAATGCATTCACAACACACAAAACTCACACCACTCACTTCTCTACGACTAGCCCAGTTAAATAGTAGTTGTTTGTTTGCTTGCTTGCTTGCTTGCTTCCAACTGTGCGCCGGATTGATTTGAAACTGTTAAAAGTAGGCCTAATGATTGGTTGCACAATTCCAAAGAACGTACAGCTTCACAAAGAAGGATCATAACGCCACACCGCTATATAAAAAGTGATGACAGATGCGTTTGGCGCGCACCAAGCTGAGGGTCTGAACGCTCGTTGCAAGGGACGTAATCCTCTGCTTAGCAATACGTAGGACTTTTTTTTTTAACCATAAACATTATAGTAAAACGAACTCAAAAATGTTTTATTTATACAAGTAAATACTTTTTTTAAATACACATTAATTACCAAAGCTGTTCGATTCATGATTTTATGCAGACCTATCACACAGTAACTGATCAGCAAAAAAGTGTGACATTAAAAACAAACACGGTGCTTGCCTTTATTATAGATTCATTAGTGCGCAACCACTTGGCAACAAACCTGTTAATTAATGCAATTATTCAGTATTACTGAATTGCTCTTGTTGTGCAGTTATTGCCTTGTTTTCTCCTTTATATGAAAGTGTGAATCTGCCTATTAATTGAGTGCATGACTGTGTGTGTATTAATTTGTGCTATAGGCCTACACATGCAACAGGGTTTTTTTTCTTCTGAGAAAGCTCGAGTGCATTTATAACTTTTGTCTGAACTTGTTATGAAATAACTTCATAATGCATTCCTGTGTAGCCTACTCAGGCCTGTATGTGTGCAACTGTATAATAGGCATGTTTGCCGAGAAAAAGAAATCGGTGACCATACATATAATAAGACAGGGAAAAGAAATCAGTGACCAGACAGTTAAGAAGACGGATAAGCAAGTGAAAATGAACAAAAACAGTGCATTACTGAACTTGCATGTCATTTAATTGTATTACAATACAACATGCAACAAATTGAAACATATCCATGTAAAGTGCCAAAGCACAAAAACATGCCCAAAGTTAATTGATAAGAATTTAGAGAAGCAATATGAATTATTAGGAAATCTACACACACACACTTGACTCTGAAGAAACATTTTGATTTTAATAATTCATTTCACTTTTCAGATTCCTACAAACTTGATATTAGTTTGTAAACTGTTTTTAATGTTTCAATTTCACATATACACGCATTCATCAAAAGGCCTTTCTTATAGAATTACTCAAGTTAAGACAGGGAGATAAACTAGAAACACTGAAGACGTAAAATACACAACAGTTGGAACGCAACACCAATTTACGTTTTGCTAATTTTATGGTTCTCTTCTTCCTCACATAAGATAATAGAATAATAATTAAAACAGAATTAAAAAAATATATTCAAGAAAACTATAAGTCTTATAGTAATAAAATAATAAGTAGCTGAACTTTAATATGAATTTATCTCTCTCTGAAACAACCCCGTTCCGGTCTGACAGACAATTACGTTTATGAAAATATGAAAACATTGTTACAAACTTTGTTTCAATATTATATTTTGAACAAGTAAATCATAAAAATATAAATATTCAAATTACCGTGTCTGTCATGAACAGAATCCAGAATCACCACAGTGAAAAATAGAAATAGCATATACCACAATATTTTCGAGTCGCAAAGAATAGCATTCACTCTTTTTTTTCACAGTCTATCTTTCATTCCAATTTTTCTATCCTAGCCCTACTTCATCCGTCCAGTCACAGACACTCTCAGATGCATACGTGAACAGCCTTTTGTTCTCCGGTCTTTTTAGAGGCGAGTTGTTGTTGTTTTATTCCATTTAAAGTGCAGGAGGCTTGCGCCTATTTACACTAAATGCTAACAGCAGGATATGACAACACAATTATGACTATAAAATAACAATACAAGCACATTAATATGCACATACAACTGCATTCAACTCATTTTTCACGCCATGTACACAGTGTCAGCTTTATATCGCTCTTTGTAAAATTAAATATATGTACACACAGTTACTAAGTAATAAAATTCATGCGAGTCTCATCACCAAAATATTAATGAACTAGGAAATATAGTACCCACGCAATCATCTGTGGTGCCCCTACGACCTCCGAGTTACGGGATAGAATAGGATAGGATAGGATAGGGACAATGGGTGTATCATTGATGCTGACAATACGAACAAGTACAGCACTGGAAGTCACACACATGGTCTATATAAAAAATGGACAGAAACTCATACTTCATAAGATACGTGGTCAAGTCACAAAAAGAATACAGAAAATGCATCACATCAACTACATTCACTATAATACAATGTAGCTTACATACATATTCATAGCTTGCACAATAATTACGTTCCTAACAAAAGAATATCAATTACTGGTTAAGAAAACTCTATAAACTTATTAACTAAACATATCTATTCATTCATCATTATCATTTTATAAAGGTCTAGGCACCGAATGCCCAGAGTAATTCTAATGCGAACATCATTGTTGGTATGTAAGTCTGTCAACTTATATTTGCGGTACCACGAGCTTGCCATGTCATGAACATTCTACAAATTCTCTGAACCTCCAGTTTCCCGTGGGAACAACTAATCTGCTGTCTAAATCTATTTACTGGAAGGTGAAAAGGCAGGGTCTGGCCAGTGCTGCTCTTGTGTCCCTCTCTTGTCTAATTATCATCTATGGGCCCCTAGGACCCGTACTGCAGTCTATAAAATAAATAGTTATCAAACCCGGTAGCGTTTTTTCAGATGTACTAAAACGTGTCTCAAGAAAATAACATCAGTAATCGCGCTGATGCAAACGTTGGTGCTAAAACATATTAAAATTTAGCTTTAAATCAAAACAAAAACAAACAAACAAGCAAAAAACAACAATTAGGTGAAATGCACGCCAGAACGGCGTGCACAATGAGCATACAATACTTGCAAACGCTACTCACCAAGTCAACTAGTGAATTTGTAACACATACACAAACAAATTGACAAGAGCTCCTGGACATTATAAAGAAATTGTACACAAAATGTAAAGAAAGGAATAAAAAGAAAGAAAGAAAGAAAGAGAGAAAGAGAGAGAGAGAGAGAGAGAGAGAGAGAGAGAGAGAGAGAGAGAGAGAGATGTTATTAATATTGTGGCTGTTATCAGTTGTTTTAAAAGGGAAGGGTAAATATGATTTCTACGATGTTGTTCGATGGGTGTGTGTGTGTGTGTGGGTGTGTGTGTGGGTGTGTGTGTGTGTGTGTGTGTGCGTGTGTGTGTGTGTGCTTGCTTGCTTTTGGTTTTATGAACAACTGTGTCTTATAAACTGCTTTGTGATTCTGTGGCTGTTGGATATATGCGCTATTTGAAATTGCCTGTAATAAATAATAAAATAAATAAATAGTTCTCTATAGAAGGCTCACGAATCGCGCACCATGTCTGAGCTAATCTACGCAGTGCAAACAAAAGCCCTATAACCACAGCACCGTTCACCATTAAAAAAATATTAACAAACAAAAATATATATCAGTTTTTTAAAAGAAAGAAATAAAAAAAATGTAAACCAGAAAAAAAAAACACAAATAAATAAATAAATAAATAAATACAAACTTTAGGGGCTGGGGATGGGAAGGAAATCTTACGTAAGACGTGCATTGGGTTGTTGTTATAATCATGAACACTACCCGGCTGTACTACTACTATATAATAGCTGTAAGTCACTCAAAACTCCTAAACCTAACTCTAAAGGTTTTCAGTGGTGACCTGATTTTTCATATTCATTGGATCGTCGGGTTTATTTTCATCCGATTTTGAGGGACGATCGTACGATCGAACATTTTATTTTTCAATACCTTTGGACTCGACGTTTTACAGGTGCTCGTCTCAGTCATCCTTCTTATAAAATTAGAATAAACGTCAAATAAGACGGCAATGGAGTCAACATTGGCAGCAGCTTGAAGCTTCAATGATAAATTTATCTCCAAAAAAGATTACGCGACCAGTTCATTGTAACCAACCAACCAACCACAGGCCGCGGAGTCATTATTGACAGGTAGTCACTGAAACGAACGCGATATCGTTCTAGGAGGAAAAAACGAAAAGAAGCTTTACAACATAAAAGTTTAAAAGGCGGAGCTTAACAGGGCGTGTTTCCCCTATTTCGCCCCTCCCGCTCCTTGTCAATCTGCCCGATTGCGCTGTTTTCAAGACTGGGTCACGAGAACAACCCGTGTACTGGAGTTTGAGTGACAGTTTGGCGTGTCCGACACTTCCAGTCATTTTATCTCGCTAGCATACCTGTCAAGGGGTTTTCGGGTTGTGGTGTAGCAATTTAACAGAAAATCCATAGCAAATGGAGGTTTGGTGTAGCACTAATGTGAATCACGCGTTTCGCAACAAAACTGGAAACTTCTGCATCCAATATAAACACACACATCCAATGTGTTTACACATTTATTGTAAAATCTTGTTATTGCACAACACTTTAGCTATTACCATTATCATTATCATTATAAACAGTTTCATGTACGTTTTTCAAAATAAAAGTGAAAATGCCCAAAAAAATAATAATAAAATAAAACATACAGACAGAAAATAAGCTAGGCAATCATAAAAAAACAAACAAACAAAAACCAACAAGGGAGACAATCACTGACACAAAAAAAGCAGATTAACTTTTTTCCCCCAAACAAATTTGCTTATTAACAAAACATGGTTTACAATGCCAAGAAAAGAACTATTAGCATTGCACAAAAGCTTATACCAATTAATTTAATAAAAATATAACTAAATGGCAGCTCATATAATATGAAAGTAATCAAAGAGAAATATAATGTTAATTACATGAAACGTCTGTCTCTCCCTCACAAAGACTGACGTTAGACTGAGAGTAAAAACATTTAATTATTTATGTTCTTCTTTACTGAAAATACAAGATTCATTTCCAGAAACTACAAATACATGATTAGCGATATGTGATAATGATTAAAACCAGGAAACACGAACATTAATTAGCCTACCTGCCGCAAGATCATCTAGGTTGAAATTGTGTCTTCTCTATAAATCACAACTCGTTTTGCATATTGCATACATATAATGACCAAACACTTCCACTACCAGTTTAAGAAAATCAGCCAATTGATCAATTTGTTTTACTAGGGCGTATATTACTCGCAGTTTCTCTAAAGCAAAATACTGTCTGTCTGAGTGCCTTTTGTCTTGGTGATCACAGATGATCTTACTAGTAGTCCATGAACAAAATCTCAGCTAGTTCAGTCCACAAACATCGGAGATCTATTCGCGGACACATAAACAAACAAAACAAACAAACAAACAAACAAACCAAGTGAAACCTATAATGGGTGGGGGTGGGGGTGGTGGTGTAATAATCAAAGCAGTTAAGCCCACGTTATCTGTCCCCAGAAAAGCGAACGGGTCCTTTTTTTCCCCTTTTGCGATCAAAGCACGTGCACGTGTAGGCCTATCAACAAACTAAATCTAAATTAAAAAATATCGCGCACCTCAACTATTTATTGACACTTGCACATTCACCCTTGCCTTACTCATTTTACAGACTACAGTAAATAATTGATATCAACAAACCTGGAAAACAGACGATTGCATTGTTTTGTTAATTTTGCTCTTTGCGTGATGAAATGACACTTCTTTCAAACAGCGAAAGCCAGCTCTGCTGCCCGGTGATTGCGTTAGCACCACGAAATATTTTGTTGTGAAACACAGGCACATGCTAATAGATTATTGTAATATTATTTCGTACGTTAGCCCTTTACACTACGGTTTAAAAATATGGTGATTTTTTTTAATTATTGATTCTTCCTGCCTTCCTCTATCGTTTGAAATCTTCTTCTTCTTCTTTTCTTCTTTCTCTCTCTCTTTCTTTTCTTTTTTTTGCCAAATTATTGGGGGGGGGCAGGGGCCCCCCCTGCCCCCCCCCCCCCCCCCCGTGTGCGACGCCCCTGAGTTGTACCAGTATCTTTATCAGACTGTGGTGGGAGATAGCCTACACACTGTGTTTGCTTGGCTTTGTTCGTGTTGGTTTTCATTCGTAGGTTTGCTAGTGTAGCGGTACGGAGTATAAAATCAACAACATCAACATTGTCACTACTTCATCAATTCATCAGTGTCTTGTGTAGTAGTGGAAAATTAGCAAATCTAGACTGGAATAGGACCGTACGGAAGAACCATTAAAATTGCACCAGTAACGACGATTTGAGAACGAGAAACCTGCAAAACTCAACAAAGCCTTTAGCTCTATCTAATATATATGTTCTGCGCTTTTTTGGAATCAGGGCAATTCTAGAATTGGCCTGCCCATTTTTGGAATTCCAACATTGGTTAGGGTTCGGATGGTATATAATCCACACATAACGTATCATATAAAACTATGTTTGCATGCCAACCTAAAACAAGCATACACAATAACCTGAAAGATATGCACTGTTAGTGTAATCTGTTAAAAAAAAGAAAGAGATTTCTCTTATATAGGGCACTTACAACCTCAGAGAGCTTCTCAAGGCGCTGGCCCGTAATATCCAGCAATCACAAAATAGTTTGATGTTACACGGACAATCAAACCTACAGTTGTCCCACTCCTTGGGCAAATAAAATGCCAATGTAATAATGGCAGATCATGTGAGAGTTTTAAAAAGAATTAAATCATGATAAACACAATGATACCAAAGAGCTTATATACCAAGAGGGTTCACTCGGGGAAAATTACTTGGACATCCGGGAAGTGCAATAACTCGTGCTGAGAAAGAGTTATCTCACATGTATTGCAGCGCCGATGGCGAAGATGGCTGTAGAAATGAAAGTGAAGAAAGCAAGTAAGTCGCATTTTTGTTCAGGAGGAGGGTGCAATAACATGCGGAACAGAGACGGTTGTGAGGGAAAATCTTTTCACGTGTTTCCAGCAGATGAAGAAAGGTAAGTAATACACAAATTGTGTTTACCTAGCGATCTATTTAGACCATTTGGCAATCGTAATTTCGACCGGAAATCTCGACTCTAAATTCTAATATTATTAGTTTTAACCAGAACCTGAAATATCCTGTGACATGATTTCTCGAGGTTTGCTGTAGGCACGTAGGCTTAATCCGTAAAATCGATGGTTATACAGAAGAATTGTTTTTCTTCCCGTAATCAGAGTATCTACAGTATTCTGAAAAAGATTAAGAATAGAGACGACAACAGACACAGACACTGAAAAATCTGTCATGTGTCACTGTCAGTCATTCTCGTCACCGTAGTTTTAAATTGTATAGCAATGACAGCTACTTATAAATAAATTTACATGAAAGTTTAAACAAAATCTCAGTGTGCAATCTAATAAGTTCTTTCATGTAAAGACTATCACTCATGGACTCATAGTCATACACACAAAAATAATGAATATACTCACAAGTCACATCCACTCACACTCACAGTCACACTACTCTACATCATACATGTATACACACACTATCTTATTTTTTTAAAATCCCCCTCCCCCCCCCAAAAAAAAAAAAACACATACACACACATACAAACTTTTAATATAGTATCCTATCCTATCATAATCCGTAACTCTGAAGTCGTTGGGGCACCACAGATGATCCAGTTTAACCAGCATACTCCATCTTTCTCTGCCCTCAGCAACCCTGATGGTTTCGCTCAATGTCAAGCCAGTCCTTTCTCGAATGTTGTACTCCCACCTCTTTTTCGGTCTCACTCTTCTTCTAAAAATCAAGAACAGGTTTTAGGGTCGGGGGCAAAATGATAGAGTCAGTCGGGTTACCCTAGTCCAACCTTTTTTTCCTTTTTTTAAGGGGGAGGGGGTAAGTGGGTAAGGGGACCTAATTAAAAAAAAATCTTTTGTCCGTACTTAAAATAATGTAGACAATTTTATTTCAATAAGTGTATGATTTTATAATACATCAGTGATATTATCAGTGCCATGATTAATCAAAATATTTGCTGTACACTACATGTAACTGTAAGGCACACACAAAAATACCTTGGATCAAACATGACAACAAAACATAGGGGTCGGTTAGTTGGTTGATTATTTTATTTTAAATTTGTTTCCTTAGTCTAAATTTTTTGTTTGTTTCATGAAAAATAAAAACAAGTGCCAGTGGTAGGGTTGGCGAGAAAATGATTAATATTGTTTAGTTAATAAAACTGTATTAACTTTTGATATACATAATGCAATTTTCAGATGTCGATTATGGGTCCGAAATTGTAGGAGAGAGGACTTGAGGTCACTGTCAGCAAAAGAAAATTAATAAGACAGAAAGGGTGCAAAATATGCAGCGACCACTTTGAAAAAAGCCAGTGGACAAACAGTGAGCAGAACAGGCTAAATTGGAATGCCGTACATATTCAATGTCTTCAATCCTCCGCCACAACTTGACATAAGGAGACCAAATGTGAATGTCAAGAGGGCCAGAAATTCGAAATCATTGCATGGCATAAAACGGCGTAGGCACTGTGTCACAACAGGTAATTAATTTATTTTCCAAGTCCTAAAACCTAAATGTAAACTGAAGTTAACAACTGTAATACAGTGCTTAGGCATTGCTCGGATTCTTCTCTGTAGATCTGCTTTCATGGTCCATGTCTCACATGAGTACAGGAATATGGATAGCACCAGTGCATGAAGGAATCTGATTTCATACTTCAGGGTGATGATGTCTCTCCATACAATCTTCAGTCTGGCAAATGCTGCTGTTGTCTGTGCAGCTCTGGCGAGGATTTATGATTTTGAGCCCTTGTCCCTGATTATGGTGCCCAGATACTAAAATTATTGTACAGTCTCTCAACTATCTACATCCAAATCCAAACTGAACTTATTTTCTCATTAGCTTTGAAATTCTGTTTAGGTCTGGAAACCACCGATCGCTGTCTGATACCTGAAGCAGCTGCAGTGGAAATGCTTACAAGACCTGTCACAGATCACTGTGTGACACCAGAACCAGCTTCAGTGGAGGTGCTGACAAGACCTGTCACAGATCACTATCTGACAGCAGAACCAGATTCACTGAAGATGCTGGCAAGACCTGTCACAGATCATTGTCTGACAGCAGAACCGGTGTGACATCGTCACAGTTCCTAGTATCTTAGCTGGGCTGGGAGCGAATGGGAGCATTCTGATTGGTCGACGCGTTACAAAATTCGACGCATGCGCACAGTGCTATCATAGTCTTCGTAAGGGTTAGGGTTAGGGTTTGGGTTAGAGTTTAGGGTTAGGGTTTGGGTTAGGGTTATGACGCCTAAGAACTTCGTGAAAAAGCCGGCCCGACATGACCTGGCGCATGCGCAAATGCGCTCGGATAAACTAGGAGACCCGGAACTTAAAGGATGTGACAGCGGCATTCGAGTCAGACTGCGAGCTAGAAAAACCGCAGTGCCTCTCCCATCCATTATCCTAGCCAATGTTCGATCTTTCGGCAAGCGCATAAACAATTACAAATTTGACGAACTGTATTCCAATGTCAAACTACTCTCAGAATATCGAGATGCCTGTCTACTATGCTTCACAGAGACATGGTGGTGTGAAGACACTCAGAACGATGCTATAAAGCTCGATGGTTTCGGTGCCCCGTATAGACTTGACAGAGACAATGAGGTGACCAGGAAGGAGAAGGGAGGGGGTGTGGCTGTGTATGTGAATGAAAGGTGGTGTAGCAAGAGTAACGTGATTGAGAGAGAGAAACTGTGTACGCCTGATGTTGAATTGCTAGCCTTGTCTATGAGGCCTACGTATCTGCCGAGAGAGTTCGGACAGTTGTTTGTTGTTGTTGTTTACATTCATCCTAAAGCAGATGCTGAGTGTGCGGCTACGGCCGTAGCTGAGTGTGCCGACAGATTGCGCGCTGTGTCGCGCGACGCGCCTATGTTTATTGTAGGTGACATGAACCACTGTGATTTGCATACCACCATCCCTGATTTTTATCAGCAGGTCACATGTTTTACAAAAGACAACAAAATTCTTGATCAATGTTTTTGCAATATACAAAGTGCTTTTAGGTCTATCCAAAAGGCGCCCATTGGCAGTTCGGACCACAATGCGGTTCATTTGCTTCCTACATACACACAGAAGTTGCGGAGGGAGGGAGTGGAAAGGAAGAGTGTGAAGAGGTGGGAAGAGGGAGCGGTAGAGCAGTTAAAGGGGTGTCTGGCATGCACAGACTGGGAGGTTCTCACAGCTGATACAGACGTCAATCAGGCCACCGACGTGGTATCCTCGTACATTCAGTTCTGCGAGGACATGATCATACCAACTAAAAAGATCAAAATCTATGCAAACAACAAACCATGGATTACAAAGAAGCTAAAGCAAAAAATCACAGAAAAGAATACACTGTTTGCAGAGGGGAAGAAAGCAGAAGGGAAAGTAGCACAGAGGGAGATCAATAAGGTAATAAGGGAGGAAAAGGTGAAATACAAGGAGAAGGTGGAGGGGCAGTTTGCTTCGGGGACGGTGAGGGATGCTTGGAGGGGGATTAAGTAACTAGCGGGGAAGGGGGAGGTGAGGGAAAAGGATGATGGCAGGACAACAGTAGAGAGAAAACAATTTGCTGAAGATTTAAATAGTTTCTATTGTCGTTTTGATTCCCACGACTTTTCTAGAGAGAGGAAGGAGGTGGTTGATGCTGTTGCGGCAGGCCTTGCAAGTGCCGAGACCCCTTTAGTGGAAGAGAGGGAGGTGGCCAAAGTGTTCAGGAAAGTCAACCCAAGGAAAGCCTCCGGGCCTGATGGCATTGATGGTAGGCTTGTCAAGGCCTGCGGCGACGAACTCGCCCCAGTGTTCTGCGATATTTTTAATCAGTCACTACAAACTCATGTGGTACCGCAATCGTGGAAAGAGGCAACGATCTGTCCCGTTCCAAAAAGGTCCAGCCCCTCTACCCTGAATGATTATAGGCCCATAGCCCTTACTTCTGTCTTGATGAAGTGCTTTGAGAGACTTGTACTGTCTAAACTGAAGGTGGAAGCACAGCCGTCCCTCGACCCCTTGCAGTTCGCCTATAGGCAGAACAGGGGTGTTGAGGATGCTGTGATAACTCTGTTACACCGTGCACACTCCCACCTGGAAGACGGCGGCGCGTACGTCCGCATTCTCTATGCTGATTTTTCATCGGCTTTTAACACCATCCAGCCCCATATTCTTGCTCAAAAACTTCAAACCATGAACATCAACCCTTTTCTTACCCTTTGGGTCACAGACTTCCTCACTAACCGAACACAGACAGTGTGCATTAAAGCCCCCCCCCCCCCCCCCCCCCCTCCGCCACTTTCATCACCATCATCGTCTTCGTCATCACCGACGTCATCACTATTATCATCTGCAGCAGTTGCAGCTACATCATCATCCTCATCATCGTCATCATCATCATCATCAGCAGCAGCAGCAGCATCCCACTGTATCTCCTCTGTCAAGGTCATCAACACAGGTGCGCCACAGGGTACTGTGATAGCCCCCTTTGTCTTTACCCTTTACACAAACAACTGCCAAATTTCCAGAGATGACACACATAATTATTATCAAATTTTCTGATGATGCTGTTGTTGTCGACCTTTCAGACTCTGTGACATGTTACGAGCAAAGTGTCAACTCTTTTGTCAACTGGTGTGATAGGAACCATCTTGAACTGAATGTCAAAAAGACTAAAGAAATGGTTGTGGACTGTAGGCGGAATGGGACAGATTTGCCGGCACTCTTGTTAAAGGGAGAAGAGGTAGAAAGAGTAGACACCTATAGATATCTTGGCATTCTCATTGACGATAAGTTAAAGTTCACAGCTAACGCTGAGGCAGTGTTCAAGAAGTGCAGACAGAGGATGTATATGTTGTACAAACTGCGTTCACTGATGGTGTCGCAAAGAATTTTGCAGCAGTGCTATACTGCTTTCATTGAGTCTGTGTTAACATTCTCATTCATCTGTTTCTATCAGTCTCTTAATCTCAAAAACCAAAATTCTCTTAACAGTATCTCCAGAACATGTAGCAAGATTGTAGGCAGAAATCTCCCCCGTCTCTGCGATTTGTTCCAAACAAGGGCCCTGAGCAAGGCCATGTGCATCATTAAAGACCCCACCCACCCCCTGTGCCCCCTCTTCCAGTGTCTTCCGTCCGGGGTTCGACTCAGAACAATGCAATGCCGAACAGTTCGCTTTAGTTCCACTTTCATCCCTACTGCAATTACCCTTTTCAATTCAACCAACAAACGCTGATGGCTCTGCTCAGGACACCTCACCACCCTCAAATTAATAACCCCATCATTTATTTTTATCTGATTAATTGCTTTTACAATCAAACTTGTATGTTTTACTTTACTCTACTACCCACATGTCCATTGATAATTATTGTGTTTGTAAGTGTGAGTGTATTACTGCCGTGAACTGACAAAACCGAGCAAGTCCACAAAACCTACTTTCGAGAAAATCGACGTTTTGTGTTGCGCTACATTACGCGATCGTTTCTGGAAGTTTAAGGGCATATTATAATGCAATTCCTCGATTTAAGAGTGCATACCTTGAATGTTAAAGAAATGTTTGATAGATTTGATGTTTTAAGACTATTTGTGGACTTGCTTTGTTTTGTCAGATTATTCTTGAGATAGGTCTTTGTTGAGAACATGACAAAACCAAGCAAGTCACCACTTGGTTTTGTCAGTTTATTATTGAATTAAATCCTTGTTAAAAAAATTCACAAAACCAAGTAAGTCAAATCCGCTTGGTTTTGTCAGTTTATTATTAAGTAAATCCTTGTTTTCAAAATTCACCAAACCAAGTTAGTCCCATAAGCCGTTTCGTTTCTTTGTTAAAAAGTCTGACGAGATGAGTCACATAAGTTGGGTTTTGTAAGATGTGGGTGCGGCAGTTACAGTGGCTGTATATGTGTCCCTGTTTATTATTGTTTTTAGCCATTCTTCACTTAATATTCCTGGGTTGGTATGCAGGAGTCATGGTTATGGGGTAGCCCGTAGCGCAGTGGGTAGGCGCCGGTGTCCAATGCCGATGGTCGCGGGTTCGAGCTCCGCACGGGGCAAAAATTTGTGATTCTTATGAGACTTTACGGGTCACCAAGGGTTCTCTCCGGGTACTCCGGCTTCCTCCCTCCCTTCAAAATAATATTAGATGCAGCCAATTTAATTTTAAAAAATACAAAACTATTTTCCTTTCAGTTTCCTATTGTAACGATCTTCCTGCCTTTACACCACCTGTATGTCTTGTATTTTGTTGCCCTTGTTGTGTGTCTGTAATATATTTGTTGCTGTTTGTTTGTGGGTTCGGGCACTGAATAGAATAGACCCAACGTTTCCCAGCGTGTCGTAAGAGGCGACTAACAGGGGTAATGTTAACACGGCATCACTGGGCGAAAGTCTTCTACACAGAAGTCATCGGCCAGGGCGAGGAACCTCACGTTACTACAGGTTCAACGACCACGTGCTCAGGGCCAAGGCGAGCCACACTGTATTCGTGGATTTCGGCTGTGGCCAACAGCCTGGAGAGGATTGGGCACCGCCAGGTCTTTTTTTGCCAAAGACACACTACATGCATGATGACACTATCCACTAATTCCATACCGGATCGGTCGTCGCCCGGCTCAAGGACCGCGCCTTCCGTTGGCCACCAGGACGGAGGTGTTAAGTATGCTACTGATGGACAATTTAGCAAGATCCGCACGAGAAGCAACATCGTCATAGGAACCTGGAATGTCAGGACCCTAACTGCGGAAGGAAAATTAGAAGAACTGGCCCACGAGTTGGAACACTATCGATGAAACGTTCTAGGCATCAGCGAACTGCGCTGGAAAGGCCTAGGTGAAACAACGACCGACAAAGGCCACAAGCTCTATTTCAGCGGTAGAGATGACAGGCACGCACACGGCGTTGGATTCTTGGTCCACAAGAACATTCTAGCCACTGTCATGGGTTGCCGCCCAGTCTCCAGTAGACTCATTACCATCCGCCTGAGAGCAGCCCCTTTCAACATCACCATCATCCAGGCCTATGCCCCCAAAACATACTATGACGACAGCGAAGTGGAGGATTTTTATGAAAATCTACAGGCGGTCCTTGACCAAGTGCCGAAGAAGGACATAGTCATAGTGCAAGGCGACTGGAATGCCAAGGTTGGCCAAGATGCGCACCACAATTGGGGAGACACATCTGGACCCCACTGCAACAACGAGACAAATGTCAGGGGTCTGAGATTCTTGGAGTTTGCCAGATACAACAATCTGGTACTGGCAAACACGCTTGGTCTCCACAAAAACTCCAGACGATGGAAATGACACGGTCCCGGTGGGAGGGGGGGGAGCATCACAACCAAATAGACTACATCATGGTCAAGAAACGCTTCAGATCAAGCATCAACATTGGCAGGACACGCACTTTTCCAGGAGCAGACATCGGAAGTGACCACGATCTCTTGATGATGTCTTTCCGGCTCCACTTGAAGAGAGTAAATACAGCAAAGTGCACTAGACTGAAGTTCGACCTGGACAAACTGCAAGACCCGGAGGTGGCAGAACTATTTCAGGCCACAATTGGAGGGAAATTTGCACCACTGCTCATTTTGTGGGCTGGTGTAGATGTCAACACCATGACCACCACCTTCAACTCAGCTGGGACAGATGCCGCCACTGAGATCCTTGGCAAGCACCGACCAAAGAGAAAGACGTGGATCACACCTGAACTTTTGGATCTGTGTGATAAACGAAGAGAGATTAAAAAAAAAAGAACACCTCACAGGGAGCTGATGTCTACCGAAAAAATCAACAATGACATCCGAAAAGGCATGCGCACAGCAAAGGAGAACTGGATAGAATATTAATGCCAGGAAATAGAGAACAGTCTGAAAAAGAACAACAGCAAGAAGGCCTACCAGACTGTAAAGCGGCTGACAAGTGTCAAACAGCCCAAAGACTCCACGATCCAAAGCAAGTCTGGCATATGCCTTAAAGAAGAACAAGAAGTCTTGGACAGACGGACAGAGTACTGCTCTGACCTTTACAACCATACACCAAATGGAGACCCATCAGTTCTAGCATGTCCCGAGAACAGAGAAGAAGAAATCCTCCCAATTCTCTGGGAAGAAGTTGAGGCAGCAGTGCAATCGCTAAAGAAAGGGAAGTCAGCGGGAGTGGACAACATACCCGCGGAACTGCTACAAGCAGGAGGAGAAGCGATGATTGATGCCCTCACCATTATCTGTAACAAGATCTGGCAGAGTGGAGAGTGGCCTATACCATGGGCCCAGTCGCTTGTCATCACTCTTCCCAAAAAAGGTAACCTTCAGGAGTGTGAAAATCACCGCACCGTCAACCTCATCATCCATCCCAGCAAGGTCTTCCTGAAAATAATACTCAACAGGTTGAAACCCAAAGCTGAACAAATCATAGTTGAAGAACAAGCAGGATTCAGGGCAGGGCGAAGTACCACTGAACAGATTTTCAACCTCAGAATAATCTGTGAGAAATACCTACAGCACCAACAACATCTATATCATGTGTTCATAGACTTCAAGAAAACGTTTGACCGAGTCTGGCATGCAGCTCTATGGGCAACAATGAAAGTGTACAACATCAGCCCTAAATTACTGAAGTCATCAAAAGCCTGTAGTACAACGCTACCAGTGCAGTACTCCACAACAATCGGTGTGCGTCAAGGATGCCTACTCTCTCCAACACTCTTCAACATCTTCCTAGAGCGAATCATGTCAGAGGCTCTTGCAGATCACGAAGGCACAGTCAGCATAGGGGGTAGAGCAATCTCCAATCTTCGTTTTGCGGATGACATTGTTGGATTGGCTGGAGAGGAACAAGAACTTGAACAGCTGGTACAGAGGCTTGACACCACCTCCAAAGCTTATGGAATGGAAATAAGTGCAGAGAAGACCAAAATGATGACCAACAACACCAATGGCATCAACACGGACATCAAAGTCCAAGGCTAATCCCTCAACACAGTGCATAGCTTCAAATATTTAGGTGCCATTGTATCAAACAATGGGTCCCGACAGGAAGTCCTCTCCAGGATCGCACAAACAACTGCTGCCCTGACAAGGTTGAAGCCCTTTGGAAAGACATGACCGTTATTCTACATTCCAAAGTAAGACTGCTGCGCTCCCTTGTCATCTCCATCTTCTTATATGCTTGCGAAGCATGGACCCTCACAGCAGATCTACAACGAAGAATACAAAGCATGGAGATGAGGTGCTACAGAAGACTTCTGGGCATTTCCTTTACCCAACACATCACCAACGACGAAGTCCGACAGAAGCCATTGGACAACACGATGACCTGCTCACAGTGGTGAAGAAACGGAAGCTCCGATGGTATGGCCACGTCACCAGATCATCAGACCTTGCAAAGACTATTCTGCAAGGCACAGTGCAAGGAGGTAGAAGAAGGAGACCGAAAAAGAGGTGGGAGGACAACATTCGAAATTGGCCTGGTTTGACACTAAGCGAAGCCATCAGGGCTGCTGAGGACAGAGAAAGATGGAGTATGCTGGTTAAATGATCATCTGTGGTGCCCCTACGACCTCAGGGTTACTGGACAGGATAGGATAGGATAGGATAGTTTGTTTGTTTGTTTGTTTCCACACCTCGTGGAAGTTGCCGCGTAGGCGGAAGATCCACAGGCTCCTTCATGGTGGGCAGGAAAGTACATGAAGAAAACACTTTTTCAAAAAGCCGAACACGTCCTTTGCTGACTGAAATTCCGCCATCTTTTTCACAGGAAAATAATATTGCACAGCAGCAATAACATGGATTCTCACTGATCCATTTCATCTTAAGGCACTTTCTCATTGGTCGGGAGGACTTACTTTTCTTTGTCAGGTTATTGTAGAAGATGACGTCATCATGCCAACTCGAGCATATCGCCGAAACAAAATCGCAGGGGACTTGCTTGGTTTTATTAGTTTATTCCCCCACTTAAATGTTTTTTAACAAGGACTTACTCTATGATATCTCCAAATCTAAACATAGTTCGGATTTGATTTTTACAGGTAAGATGCGTCATTCTCTTGCAAGTTTGATGGCGCAAAAAACTCATTTTCGACCTTAGGTGGACTTACTCGGTTTTGTCAAATCACGGCAGATTACCTTATTTGTCAAGGACTGTTTGGTATTTTTTATCTCGTTGTTATAGTTGCTTACGATGTGTTCTGTGTGGATGAGTGCACGGCTGCAGTGATGAGTGGGCAAATGTAGTGCGTGAGTGTGTTGTAACTGCGCGAGGCTTTTATGACTGAAATAATAGTGCCTATTCTTTAGTCCTACTTCTTACCTGTAATATTTTTACCTGCAAGAGGCGTTCGCTCAATCAATGCATAGTTAAATTATGTACGGATGATGTGCGTACGGATTCTATGCTTTCTGAACCTCTTATATTAGTCTGTGTCTTATTATTGTTCATTATAACTGTCTTGATGTGTGGAGCCATTATATAACATAATGTGATGAGACTTGTACAATATTTCCATTCCTGAGGTAATAAAGATGTGTTGAATTGAATTGAATAGGGCGCCAGCGATCACGTCGAACTGCAAAAATGCATTGTTTCCGAAGCTTTGGATCAGTTGGAAACTTAAATCCTCTCGAGTGATTGCACTGATAAACAATACATTTGTTCGGCATCTTCGTAAACACTGTTTGGCGTATGCTGTGGTATATGTTATGTTATGTTATGTTATATCAGTTTATAGTCCCCTCTCTTACCGGAAAGAATCAAGTTATAGACTACTGCACGCACGACCCCTAGTGGCAAGCGATCAAGAACCATAATCTCAGCAGAACGGCTCATTCTCTGGACTTCCAGTTTTCACGTCAACTACAAATCTGCTGTCTACCTCTATTTACTGAAATGTGAAAGATATGGTTGAAACCAGTGCAAATAGTCTATCCTAATAAATATCTAACACATGAGTAGGGTTTATTTAGATATAGGCTTACGTACGTAGCGTCTCAAGGAATAGCATCAGTGATAGAGCATGCTTATTAATCGAGGCTAGGCCACTTGATTACAATAATAATAATAATAATAATAATAATAATAATAATAATAATAATAATAATAATAATAATAATAATAATAATAATAATAATAATACGGTAGATTTATATAGCGTGGTACCCCAACAAACATGGGCTCGCCACGCTTTACAATGCACTAAAAAAGCAATAATATGAAAACAAAATAAAATATGTAAAACAAAAACATGCCTAGTAAAAACTGCTAAACCAGAAGTATGTACATTAATTAACAGTACACACACAGACACACACACATACAGACGCACGAGCGCCTGGCCAGAGTACATGTCCACAATAAAAACATTCATTATCACACCATTTAACAAAGCAATACAACTAAAAACATTACACACCTTAAAAACAAAACATAAGATTGTAAACATTTCTTAAAACAGTAAAATACAATGAAAAGACGTCAATCACAACATTAAAAAGGACTACACTGACTACAACAAATACATTTCACTAAACTAGTAGTATAAAAGAACTTGTACGATATTGGTAAATACCCTTATATAAAATTAATAGATGACCTTCAACACGGACAAGCATTCACCGCAAGGTAACAGTTTAAAACTGGGCAGTCGACTGGATGTCAGCAGGCGGAAGAATTGTAATGTTCGTTAGTTCAATCAGTGGGAAAGGAATGCTTGAAAAGATGTGTTTTGAGTGCTTTCTTGAAAGTCTGCGTGGATGCAATACTACGAATGTTAGCTGGCAGCGAATTCCATTGTTTAGGGCCACAAAAAGCAAAAGCTCTTTCACCGTAGGTTTTTGTGCGTACTCTTGGTGTGGTGAGGACATGAGTGTCTGCGGATGAACGCAACTGTCGAGCAGGTGAGTAAGCAGACAGGAGTTGACTAAGATAGGATGGACAGGTATCAGGGGAGAAACTGTGACAGAGAACTGACAGTTTGCATGTAGTCAATGCGTGCTTGGATAGGAAGCCAGTGAAGTGAAAATAGTAGTGGTGTCACGTGATCGCGTTTTTTTGCATTCAGTACGAGCCGTGCTGCAGAATTTTGAACTTTTTGTAGTTTATCGATCAAAGATTTAGGACAGCCAGTGAGTAGGGAGTTACAATAGTCAAGACGAGAGAGAACTAAGGCACACACCAGAGTTTTGGTGGCATTTACTGTAAGATACTGACTGATTGAGCTGATTTGGCGAATGGCAGTGTATGCAGAACGACAAACATGTGAAACATGGTTATCAAGGGACATGTCATCAGATATGATGTACCCGAGATTCCTGGCAGAGGGTGAGAAAGTAATGTCAGAGTTGCCAACAGAAATAGAAGTAGGAAGGGTAGAGTGTGAACACAATCTAGGATTATGGAATAACAGCGCTTCTGTTTTGTCATCATTCAATTTAAGTTTGTTGTGAGCCATCCAAGACCTTACATCAGAAATGCACTGCTGCACGCTCTGGAAGGAAGAATGAATCTCGGAAGGACGGGAAGAATTGTACAGCTGTGTATCTTCAGCGAACGACTGGTTATCAATGGCATGATTATCAAGAAGTAACAGCAATGGTCTGGTGTACATCACAAAAAGCACAGGTCCTAAAACAGAACCCTGTGGCACACCAAAGATCATTTCTGTCTCATTAGACACGCTGCCATCGACAACAACAGCCTGCTTCCTTTCAAAGAGATAAGACTGAAACCAATTTAGTACCGACCCAGAGATACCAAAATGAAGCTGAAGAGTTTTAAGCAAAATGTCATAATCTACAGTATCAAATGCTGCAGATAAATCTAGCAGAGTGAGAACTGAAACATTTCCACAGTCCAGAGCGAGCAACAAGTCATTGGTAACTTTTAACAGAGCTGTTTCGGTACTATGAAAAGGTCTGAAAGCCGACTGGTTGGAGCAGATCAAAGAATGTGTATTTAAATATGAAAATAACTGTTTCAAAACAATCTTTTCCAATATCTTTGACAAAAATTATAGGTTTGACACTGGTCTAGAGTTCTGAAGGGTATTCTTGTCTAAACTAGGTTTCTTGAGTAAAGGCTTTACAACAGCAGATTTTATTGATGATGGAACAACACCAGAGGACAGGCTATCATTTATAATGTTGGTTATAGTTGGTAACAGCTGGTCTACGCATTCTACTAACAGAGGGGTAGGAAGGGAATCAAGAGAACAAGTTGTAGGCTTTGACTTCAAACTCACATTTCTAATTTCTTGCTCAGACACTGGTTGAAAGACATTAAGTGATGAATCAGTGGGGTTTGTATCTCCTCGTAGGTCAGCACAGTGAATGGAAGAAGACATAGAATTCAAGCCATCTAATTTTGCCCGAATGTCAACTACTTTACTAGTGAAGAAATCACAGAAAATATTGGGCAGCTGGCATAAAGGGTGTGTGGATTGATTGATTGATTTATTGTTGCTTTAGGTCCAGCGGACTCTTCCGAGCCAAATCAGGACCGGACAACCCCCAATCCGCATAAAAGATCTGCCGAAACAACCCTAGTGGGAAAATTGAATGCCCTCCACCGGCCAGTCACTTTACAATAAAGACATCCCACGCAGGGGACGGCTGAGGCTTTACCCCAACTACTCAAACCCCTGGTTACAAAAACAAAATAGAATACAAACATCATTATAAATCATCAACAAAACACATACATATAAAATGCCTATAGTGCTAAATAATACAATCATAGGAAGCCCTAGTGACCACCCGGCAGAAAGCGTCCAACACTCCCAAGCTGATCCAACACACCTCATACACAAAACAAGGAGTCTTGTCCAGGAAGAGTTTTCAAGAAAAAAGGTAGGTCATTGATCTAGCGAAGAAGAAGATAGTATAGCAGAGTATAGCAGAGACAGAGCAGGAATAGGAAAGAGTAAATGAGGAAGACAGCGACAGTGGGAATTTAAAGCACTAAATTTCCATAAAGTGGGGATACTATTTATACTGAAAACCCCCGGCACTCCAACGGGGGTTTTGTTGCCGCAGTGAATCTGTCTTGCCTACAAAGGAAAGACAGGTTTTCAACTGGGGCTTTCACTTTTCCCTTTATAGGTTTGAACAATCTACAGTGGCAAGATTGCTCATGACCCCAAGGGGTAAGGGTGTGTGGAAGGCAGAACCGTTTTTTTGTCTTTTCCCCGAAGGCGGTCACACACTCCAAAGAGTTGCTTACTTGTTTGACTAGTTGTGATTTGATTACTAAAGTAACTTGACTTAGCTTGATGCAAAGTATGCGTGACATACCTTTTTGCCGCGCAATACACCTGCTTCAAAACCGTAAGTCCCGACTTGAGCCATTGTCTTTCAGCTCGGCGCCTCTGTCTTTTCGCTTTAGTTTAGTTAGTTAAAATAGATTAACGCCCCCGGACACATAAGCGCACAGGGGACGACATTGTCTGTCTTTTCGCCTCACGAAGCTCTGTTTTAATACCATCGTACCACGGCTCCGAACGACCGACCCTAACCTTGCGGCGGGAGACGGGAGCATGCCTATCCAGCACGGTACTAAGTGTGGCATCCAGCTGTACCACTACTACTACTACTACTACTACTACTACTACTATTACTACTACTAATTCTACTACTACTACTTCTACTACTACTACTAAACTTACTACTACACCTACTACTACTACTACTACTACTACTACTACTACTACTACTACTACTACTACTAATAATAAGAAGAAGAAGAAGAAGAAGAAGAAGAAGAAGAGAATGAATTAAAACTTGAAACGTTTCTCTGAGATACTGCGCATAACGTTACTCTGAGATACTGCGCATACTTATACTCCTTCGGATTAGAGTATAAACCGAGGTCTAGTCTGTACAAGCACGCATTTCACATCATGGACTTTAAAGATCCTGGCGCTCATATCCTAGACGGGTGAGTGCCGGTTACACAAATACACCCAGGATGCACTAGACGCCTTCTCCCCATCCCCGGTCGCCCAGGACTGTGCTCAGTCGTCTGGGCGTCAGACCATGCGCCCAAAGATTACAGGTAGGCACCTCGAGCGGCTTGAGTTAAATCCTGTATCGAACAGCGCCTTGAGTAGCTCTTGAACTGAAAAGCGCTATATAAAAGTGATAAAAAACTTCTTTTTTTTAAAGAAGGCGGCGACGAAGAAGTGGTAGTAGTGGTAGTAGTAGTAGTAGTAGTAGTAGTAGTAGTAATAGCAGTAGCAGCATCAGCAATAGTTGTCGCCGCAGCAGTCAGTAAATAGTATTACTAGTAATAGTAAGAAAGACAAAGAAAATGCGGAAAAGAAGAAGTTGTTGAAGTATTTATCCGGATAACGTAGGTCGTACTAAAATAAGAATTAAAAAATAAATTTATAAAGATTAGAAGAAGAAGACGGCCAAGAAGTTGTTGTTGTTGTTGCATCAATTTTTATTCATCAGATTAACATAAGTTGTACTGATGTAACATAAACAATTTACAACATCTAACATGCGCACATCATAGATATTTTCCAAATTACGTAATTAATTAATCAAACTATAGAAATCATGATACTACTAACATACACATACACTTTTAACAACATACATTCATTCCCTTGTAACAATTCATTGATTAAGAAATACACAAAGAAAAAAAAACAACAACAAAAAACACAAAAACAAAAACATAAAAACTTTCAACTTCACCTGTGAAGAACGAATTACTTATAAATGTTATTTTGCGTCTTACAGAAAGTTGAAATTAGGCCTCCAGGCCCTTACTCCCCTCCCCCTTCCATCCCCCCAGCCTTCCCCCCCCTCCGCACACCCCATAAACAATGATAAAATAATCAATCAAAACTAAAACAAATTCAAATTCATAAATAATTCCCCACACCCTCCCTCCCTTCCATCCAAAAATAAATAAATAAATAAATAAATAACATATATTTATTGAAACTAATAATGCTTAATTAAATAAATTAGGTACAAAGAATAAACGGACAATTACTAAACTAATTGTTAGAAGATATTTAGAAAAATTTGAATAATTCATGACTTCTAAGTAAATCTATGAGCATTAAGCTCAATGACCAATCAGAATGATCTTCTGGATATATAATACTTGAGATTGACATAGGTAGCTTTAATTTATTTAATCTAATGAGTAAAGGCTGAAAATGGTTATAATTTTGTTGACATTCAAATATTAAGTGATTTACATTAAAAATATACCACAATTACAAAGAACTGGAGGATTTATGAAACGAGCACGCCAAGCATTTAGCCTTAGTCTGTGAAATAAGCTGTTAATAATCTACCATGCGCACATCATAGATATTTTCCACATTATCAAACCATAAACATTATTATACTACTGACATACACACACATTTGTAACAACATGCATTCCTTTATAACAATTAGTTCATATTAAAAAAAATTTAAAAGAAATAAATAAACAGTGGAACCGTTCAACTTCACCTGTGAAGAACGAAGTATTTATAAATGTCATTTTACGTCTTACAGAAAGTTGAAGTTTGGCCTCCAAGCCCCTACACCTCCACACCCCATTAAATAAAATAATAATAATAATAATCATAATAATAATATTTTAAAAAAAAAATAATATTAATACTGAAATTAAAAATGATAAAATAATAATAATTATTATTTTTTATTAAAAAGAACTAAAAAATAAAATAAAATTAAATTAAAAACTCAACATTAAAACAAATTAATAAATAATTCCCCTCCCTCCCCCCCCCCCCCCCGACCTTTCCTCCTCTCCCAAACCAAAATAAATAATTAATAAATATTTATTGAAACTAGTAATGCCTAATTAAATAAAATAGGAAAATAGGTACAAAAAATTAAATTTAATAAAAAAAGGCTAGACTAGTTGTAAAAAATTAAAACAACAAACAAACAAACCATTAGAAGAAATTGAATAATTCATGACTTAATGAAATCTATACCCCTTGGGGTCATGAGCAATCTTGTCACTGTAGATTGTTCTAACCTATAAAGGGAACAGTGAAAGCCCCAGTTGAAAACCTGTCTTGCCTTTGTAGGCATGACTAATTCACTGCGGCAACAGTTCCCCTCGTTGGAGTGCCGGGGGTTTCGGTATAAATAGTATCCCCACTTTCTGGAAATTTAGTGCTTTAAATTCCCACTGTCGCTGTCTTCATCATTTGCTCTTTCCCATTCCTGATCTGTCCTATCACTCTGCTATACTTTCTTCTTCTTCGCTAGATCAATGACCTACCTTTTTTCTTGAAAACTCTTCCTGGACAAGACTCCTTGTTTGTGTATGAGGTCTGTTGGATCAGCTTGGGAATGTTGGACGCTTTCTGCCGGGTGGTCACTAGGGCTTCCTATGATTGTATTATTTCGCACTATAGGCATTTTATATGTATGTGTTTTGTTGATGATTTATAATGATGGTTGTATTCTATTTTGTTTTTGTAACCGGGGTGTTCGCGTAGTTGAGGTCAACCCTCAGCCGTCCCCCGCGTGGGATGTCTTTATTGTAAAGTGACTGGCCGGTGGAGGGCATTCAATTTTCCCACTAGGGTTGTTTCGGCAGATCTTTTATGCGGATCGGGGGTTGTCCGGTCCTGATTTGGCTCGGAAGAGTCCGCTGGACCTAAAGCAACAATAAATCAATCAATCAATCAATGAAATCTATGATCAAACAAACAAAACATTAGAAGAAATTGAATAATTCATGGCTTCTAATTAAATCTATGAGCATTAAGCTCAATGACCAATCAGAATGTTCTTCTGGATATACAATACTTGAGATTGAGATAGGTAGTTTTAATTTATTTAATATAATGAGTAAAGGCTGAAAATGGTTATAATTTTTTTGACATTCAAATATTAAGTGATTTACATTCAATGCTACCACAATTACAAAGTACTGGAGGATTTATGAAACGAGCACGCCAAGCATTTAGCCTTATTCTGTGAAATAAACTGTTAATATGAAAAGATTTTGAAATAGATATAACATTTTGTGATACTGGTGAATTATCCAAGTAATGTTTTTCAATGACCTCTTGCTTGTATTGCTCATTCCACTGATTCCAAGCACATCGTTTTATTTTATTGTTAATTTCATTTGTTGTCAAGTTGCAAAATAATTTAATGGATTCATCTGAAGATGCAGCACTCTTTGCTAAGTGGTCAACAATTTCATTTCCTAGCATATGTAAATGACTAGGTATCCAAATTAATGAAATATCCGATCCCCTGGTAATGATTTGATGACATAACATCTTTATTTCTGTTAGCACTTCCTGTCTCTCTTTACTAACCCAAGAAGACAAAGCCGATAATGCTGATTTTGAATCAGAAAGGATTGTTATTTTTAAAGGAATACTAGTCAAATCAGTTATGAAAGATAAACTCATTAATATTGCAATTAGTTCAGCGGTAAAAATCGTACTACCTTTCGGTAAAAAATATTGTCGGGATATTTTAAAATCGGGAATATAAAATGCTGCTCCAGTATTTCCATTGTCCAAAACTGATCCATCAGTATAGATGTGCAACGAATTTTGAGAATACAAATGAATATATTCTTGTGCAATTGTTGCCAATAAGAAAGGATTTTCTTTTTTTGAAATATGTCCATAATCCAAAATTATCTCCGGAGCTAAAAGAAGCCAAGGCGGATATGGGCTGCAAGGAATAACATATGGTGACGTTGTATCAATTGATGTGGAGTTTGTTAAAGGAAATATATATTCATTAATTGACATAAAAACACTTTTATTTTTAAATCCTTTGTTAATTTCCATATTTTCACCTAGCTCAATTGTTGTAGAATTTACAGTTGATTTTGCCCGTGTAACATATTGTGCAGTTTGTAACCTGTTTTGGTCAAGAAATGGTAATACCCCTGCTTCTTTATATGTTTTTGACGTTGAAGACCATTGGGGTATGCCAAGAGCTATTTTTAAAGACATGGAATCAATGCTAGTCAACCTATTTAAAGCTGATTTTGATGCTGTGAAATAAACTTCTTTTCCATAATTTAATATAGATCTAATAGTAGCAATAGCTATATAGATCAAACATGAAGAGTTGTTTGCCCAAGGTTGTTTAGATAGCACTTTTAATAAACTTATTTTCTTTCTTGCTTTGTCAATTAAGTGTTTAATATGACAATTCCACAAAAGTTTGTAATGAAAAACAATTCCAAGAAATTTAACAGATTTACTTGGATAAACATTTATATTGTTTACCTTGATTGATAAAAATGTATTATTATTAAAATCAATACATTTTTTGGTAAATATCATAAAAACTGTTTTGTCTCCCGATAAACAAAATCCATTTTCAAACATATATTTTATAATATTATCAACCATGTACTGATACTCCTTTAATATAAATTTTGTTCTTCTATTTTGTTTATGAAACTTACATGAAACGGTTTTCCATAATGCAATATCGTCAGCAAAAAGCGATATTATGAATTCTTTGAAATCAATATTTTTCATATCATTAATCATTATAGAAAATAAAATAGGAGCTATAACACTTCCTTGTGGAACACCCATATTTACTGTTTTTGACTCTGATAATGAACCCTTGACGCGTACTTGAAAAGTTCTGTTTGATAAAAAGCTTTTAATGAACATATAGAAATTACCTTTAACACCTATTTGTTTTAATTTCAACAATAACTT
>JBAHVR010000228.1:0-2500 GCA_036898135.1 Oncomelania hupensis | reverse complement strand
AAGATGCGGATTGCACTTGGTACATAAGAGTGGCCATACAAGTTTCTTTTCCAGGCCGGGGTTCTAAACCTCCGACCTGAGGGCAACAGTTCAAATGATCTACACATGGGATGACTGTTATCAGACATGATCTTTCTAGCTTTACTTTTTACCAAATCTTTATATATTTCTGTTATTGGCTTTTGTGTCTTTCCTATCACTCTGCTAGCTAGGTTTACAATGCGGTTGAGTCTGATCCTGTCTCTAACGCCAAGATTTCCGAACCAGGTAACAATGTTAAAGCATAGAATACTTTCTACTAGAGATCTGTAAATTATTTCTAAGATATGTACATTGACCCCAAAATTTTTCAACTTTCTTACTAGATACATCCTTTGATTGGCCTTTTTGCAAATAAAACCAACATGATCACTGAACTTCAAGTTCTTGTCTAAAACCGTCCATAAATACGTAAAAGTTTCAACCTGTTCTACATTTTCAGATGCAATTTTCAGGGGGCGAAGCAGGGCAGGATCTCTCGCACGGTGTTCTTCAAAGCAAATTTCTTTAGTTTTAGTTACGTTTAGCTTTAAATAACTGTCACTGAACCAGGTAAGAAGCGTACAAGTAAAATCGAAGTATTGCGAGAGAGATTGTTCATCTTTCAGCCTGCCTATTAGAGCCATACCATCCGCAAACTTTATCAAAGTAAAAATGCTGGTGTCGCACGTCAGTTCGTTGGTGTAGAGAGAAAACAAAACCGGCGAGAGGACACAGCCCTGCGGCGCCCCAGTGTTTACAATAATCTCGTCGGACAAGATACCGTCAATACTGACCCTCTGTGGCCTATCGCGGAGAAAGGAACGAATCCAGAGAACGAGTCCTGGACTAACGTCAAGGTCAAGAAGACGCTTGATTAGTAAGTGGGGTTGAAGCGTATTAAATGCAGAACTGAAATCCATCATAAGGCACCGGACAAAAGTACCTGAGGTATCAAGGTGTCTAGAAACAGAATCAAGTAAGGTCAAGGTTGCGTCCTCTACCCCGCGTTTTGCCTTGTAAGCAAACTGCAGAGGGTCCATGCGATTTGCCACTGAGGTAGTCAGCTGTCTACAGAGCAGTTTTTCCATGCATTTACAAACCACCGAGGTCAAGGCGACAGGCCTAAAATCATTCATTTCTCTGGCATTTGGCTTTTTAGCAACTGGTATTGCAGTAGAGGTGCGCCATGATCTTGGGACAAAATGATAATTCATTAAAAGTTGAAAAAGGCGAGTAAAAACACAAGATAACTTACTAGAACATTCCTTTAAAACTTTACCCCCCACCCTGTCAGGACCACAAGCCTTGCGAGGATTGACATTTGAAAGAACCTTTTTAACATCATTTTCGTTAATGGTAATGTTATTTGGAATGGTAAGCAGAGGCAGACAAACATCCTCAACTTCCTGTGAAAAATCATGTTCATCAAAACGAGCATAAAATTTGTTTATCATTTGAAAGTGAAACAGGATCGTCATTTTTAACACCTTGCTTTTGTACTTTCCTCCCCATCATTGTATTCAACCCATCCCATGCCCCCTTTCCATTCCCTTCTATCAATTTTTCTTGCACCTTATCTTTGTATTCTTTTTTGCTCTTTGCAATTTTCCAACGAAATTCTTTTTCTATTTTTTTTTTCACTTTTGCCATATCTCCCTCAACAAACGCTTTCTTTTTTTCGCCCAGAATTCGTTTCATATCGGCATTTATCCAAGGTTTAGAATTTGAATAGATTTTTACTGTCTTTTTAGAGACAACATTTTCTTCACAAAAAGTAACATATGATGTAATAGAATCTGAAATGGTATCTATATTATCCTCGTTTTCAAAGAAAACATCCCAGTCCGTTATCTCAAAACAACCCCTCAAAGTTTCTGCTGTCACATGATCCCATTTGTTTATTACACATGTCTTTGGCCCCTCCCTCTTTATTAGTTGTCTATATTTAGGTAGTAGATGAACGACACAGTGATCGGATTTTCCTAGCGGTGGTGAGTAGCGATCTGCGTACGCATCAAGAATGTTCACGTAGCATTTATCTAGAACGTTGCCTTTCGCATGTGTTGATTTTGTTACACACTGCTGAAGCTGCGGCAGATGTTTTGAGACGTCACACGTGTTGAAGTCGCCTAACAACAGCACAGGCTGATCAGCTGATCGGGTGAGCGCCGAGTTATAGGACTCGGCTATGCGCTCTGCTGCTGCTTCGTCGTTCAGGCCTGGCACATACACAAGTATAACAGACACCTGTGTAAATTCGCGTGGAAGGTAGTGAGGCCGGAGTGACACGGAGAGAATTTCGTAGTCGCGTGTACTGATGGTTTCTCTCACTGTAATGTTTGTAGCCCAGTCTTTGTTTACGTAGATGACAACAAGCCCTCCCCCCACCTTCTTTCCTGTTTTCTGTGGGTCTCTGTCAAGTCTAACGGCAGTAAACCCATCTAGATCTGCTTCCGTATTTTCTGATAGCCAAGTTTCT
>JBAHVR010000227.1:0-75000 GCA_036898135.1 Oncomelania hupensis | reverse complement strand
CTGTTTAGTTTAGCTTTAGCCCCAGAGGTAGTGGGCTTTTGCGCTAATAAAGACAATAATAAGGTGGAAAGCTCCATAAATGTTCTCCCATTCAGAGGTCCTTTTTTCACTACCACAAGTTCATATTTTTACTTGAAATAAATCTAATAATAAAATGTTCATGATAAGACGTTTATTTCAACTTTAAAAAATTAGTTTCGCAGCCATCATACTTGTTTAAAAAAAAGAAAAGAAATAATAATAATAATAATAATAATAATAATAATAATAATAATAATAATAATAATATTAATAATATTTATATATAGCTCTTTTTCCTAAGGAACAATATCAGTTCAAAGCGCAGTGCTCACGCATTCATTCTAAACATCCGGCTTCATACAAAATAAAATCAGGCAAGTCACTTGCTAACAAGAGACGAGGGAGGGAGGGAGGAGAGGAGAGCTAAGAAGGGGTGATGGGGTGGGTAGTGGCGGTAGTCTGAATCACACACACACACACAAAATGACGACGACGATTATGGGAGGCAAGATTCCAGATCTGCAATTCGAAACCGTTAGATATATAAGGCGCATTTATTGGGCCACCAATTGAAAATTCATGTCATTGTATCAATATATACCTAATGAGACTGACTGCGAAACCGACTCGGAGTTGTTTACGATTTTAACTTGACAATTCTTATTAAAAAAATATTTGTTGAATAAGAAACCGCTTCATAGAATTCACAAACACAATTCCTCGGTCTTAATCATGTTTTCTCAGTTACTATGTAGTCAATCAACATGGTCATATTTAATTCATGGCATAATTTCAGCAACAAAAACATAAAAAGAACAAGTACTATTAACAGAATGGGAAAACAATTACATAGGACAGAAGTTGGTGTCACATTCTATCATAACATGTACGTTCATACTAATCACAGCACACATTCATAGTAATCATACTTTAATATAACAACAAATTATGCCTGATGTGCTGTTGAAAAAAAAGCTGCAGAATGGCAGGGACAAATTTAGCAAGATGAACAATCTTAGCTAATTTTACCTTCTTGTTTTAAACCATGTTTTATTTATTAATAACTTGCTTGGCACACAGACGTGCGACTTGATTGTGCTGTGCACGACACAGTGGCAGCAGCACCTCAAAACTTCCGCCACATTATTGTCAGAATCCTTCTGAGTACTTCCACCAATGTTGGTGACGATGCAACAGTTTGACTGTCATTAGTAATAGTATCAGAGTACATATCTATCCATGACGACAGCAATATTTCAAACAATTTATTCAGTTATTCCATATACCATAAGAGATACTTACAGAACAGAAGATTAGACTATCAGCCGAGGAGTCAAAAAGATCAATCACTGGCAACCTGCAACAGCAAAAACAGGTTCCATATTATTTGCTGTTTAGCTGTAGAACGCTGTCACTACTCACTGTATATCAGCCTTCTTCCAGTAAAGAGTTCAGTGATTGGACTGAATGCGTTAGTGTTCTGATTTAGCCTAACAAACAAAAACACATTACATAGCCTACTAAATACTAGTGAATGTCTATTTCCTTTTATTTGTCCGGCTGTAGTTAGTAAACAACTTCTTATCTTAGTGCCTCAACTGAAGTTTCTGACTGTAGCCCAAGTAAAAAAATGGCAAAAGAAATATAATCTATTATGGGATTTATTCATTATTTTGTACAGCTGAATCAAATCACCTCTGCAGCGTTTGTACTTTCAAGTTCAATTATGGATGGCAGCTAGTTAGTTAGTTATTCAATGCTTACAGTAGGTACACCAAAGTGATTTTGATTTTCTGTAACTCAGTTTGGACACTACAGTATTTACATAGATCTTTTTGTTCTGAACACAGTGGTATATTTTTCCCCCATAGGACAAATAGGTAAAAAGTTATTAATGTTTGAAAATGGTGAATGTTGGTGTTTTTTTCGCAACTTTTTGGAATTGAAGAAATTGACAACTTTGGAGTCTCAAAGTGAAGCCAATATTGATACCAGAAAGCTGGCCTGAACCCCTTCATATAATACTCCAAGCCCAATTTTAGTCAGGCCTATCCCATGTAATGTTCAGTTGTGTTGGTGCTTCAAAGTTGGGAAATCATCAAATTCGCAGTGCGTGCCTGCGTAACTACCCTCAGCACTCGCTGAATAGGCCTACAAGTTACAGGTCGGTGATGGCAGCAAGATAACCGTTTGTGTACTTTTCTACGGCAAAGAGCACCGCGATAGAGTAATGCACAAATTAATAAATACCCTAGTTTTATAAAGGAAAGTCTGCTCTTTATTTCATGCTAATTTTTAAAATTCTAGTTAAAATCAAACTTACATTAAAATCGCTTTAACCACTTTGGCTCTTTACAACTCTTTCACACAATTCTGTCAACCGCCATATTTGATTATTGATATGTAAATGAAGCTAAGTATCCGAACTGCTCATTGGTTCTTATTTCTATTCCATCCAATGAAACGAGCAACATCGCAGGGGATTACTCAAAAGTTGTTTTCTACGTTGGAATGAGTCTCCTCTCTGAAAATCCTTATCGGGAAGAGAGGGGACTATAAACTGAAAAAAAACAACAACAAAAAACAAAAAAACTTTGGAATCTTGTGCGGGGACGTTAATTTTACTTCGGAATCTAGAGTGTATATTGTCCCCTATACGCACTGTGTCCGAGGACGTTAATCTAACCACTCGGAATCTTTCGCATAAACATGCATTAAAAACAACACAGATGTAAAGATAAAGCTTTCAATTTTTATTTGAATACAGCCACTGTTCGTTTTGATGCAGTTTTACATTAATAACTGCCGAGGGGACACGTGCCAATGAAGACTTTGGAGTACCTACTTACAGGGTCTAGCGGACTGCAAAGAGCCGACTCAGGACCACAAAATCAAGATCACAACTTCGATGAAAGAGAACTCGCCTCTGATCCGAATAAAAGATCTGCCGAAACAACCCTAGTGGCAACACCGAAGGCACTCCACCAGCCGGTCACTTTACAATCAAGACATCCCACGCAGGGGACGCTGAGGCTATACTAATTTATCAAACCTCCGTTTACAAACTTAAAATGGAATACAAATATCATTATAAAATACCAACAAAACACATACATGCCTACATTGCCAAATAATAACATCATAGGAATCCCCAGTGACCATTTGGCAGCGTCCAATATTGCCAAGCTGCATGCGTGAATCAATGGCTGCTGTTTTTGTTTAGGGGCAATTTTGAACACTATCAGCAGCGGGGTGTCGGATAGTGCAGTGGTTGGAGCACTCGCTACTGTGTCGAAAGTGAAGCACCGTCCGGTGCGGTTAGCACTTGGATGGGTGACCGCTAAGGTGTGAAGCGACAAACAACAACGCCCCCAGTTGACTCAACTGTGATTGAGTACCTACTCTCTTGAGGGTGGGGAAGGTAAAGCAGCGAGGGAGAGAGTTGGGCATCACCCTCATTACGCTGGCCCAAGATAAGTGTGATCTCCAACATCACGCTCCCCTACGGCCACAAGGCTATGGGACTACCTTTACCTTTTTACCTTTTTTTTATCAGCAGCGTACAGTATAAATTTGAATTAAGTATAATTTATGAAATTTATATTGGAGAATATTATTCTTCAATTTAAATAGGTTTGCAGAGCATATAGACTGGTTTTTGAACCTTGTAACTAATCTTCTCACTGAAGGTAGGCCTATTCGTTATGATTCTATTATAGTTTATACTGATACACAATACTGATTTGTTTTGATGGTTACTGCTAAGTATTAGTATTTATTGATCATTGCAAATTTTGAGAGTATTCTAGGCTAGTTGGTTTAAATCTAGGTCACATTAGTACTAACAATGGCTGAAAGAAAAAACAGTGGCACCAAAATTGCCACTAAAAAGAATCAGAAAAACACTTGGGGGCATGTACCTTGGGTGTGTTTGAAATGTGATGATGCTATTGATGATGGGCAAGGTGACATAACCATACAATGTTTCCTCTGTAAGGAATTTTGTCATAAATCTTGCAGTGGGTTGACTAGTAATGCACAGTTCAACTGTTGTAGGGGTGCTAGCTCTATTCAGTGGACTTGTGATGGGTGTGGAGAGAAGGTGATAGTGAAATCACAAATAGAGGCTAAACTTGATGGCATTTTTCAACTGCTGCAAACAATGACCACGAGACTTGAACAATTAGAAATGAGGCATGACCAGGAGGAACACATAGAACAAATTATTGAAAAGAAGGTGGAAGACTACTTACGTGAGACAGAAGAGAAAGAAAAATGGAAGCTGAACATAATTGTTGTAAATCTTGCTGAGAGCACAAATGAAACTTCAGAGGAAAGAAAGATGGAAGACAGAGACAGAGTAAGAGCACTGATTAGCCAAATTCCAGAAGTGAAGGCTGAAGAGGCAAAAACCCAGTGAGGTTGGGACCATTGAGAATAGGGCAAAATGTAAAACCAAGGATGCTGAGAATGGAGGTGGGAAGTGAAGAGACACAAATCAAAATCTTGAAAGGCATTTTCCAGCTAAATAAAAACAAACCTCCCATGGAACGTATTTTTATAAATACTGATAATACACCAAAGGAGAGAGAAAAAAATCAAAGAACTTAGAGCTGAAATGAGCATGAGGAAAGAAGAAGGGGAGACTGATCTTCGCATTGACTATAGAAAGTTTGAAATTGTCAAGCGGCAAGTTAGACCTGACCAGCGTCAAGGAGCTGCAGCTCCACAGACGCAGGGGAATTGAATTAGAGCCGATACTGAGGTGCATGTAAATAGTTTTAATCATTCTACACATTTTTTGTACAGTAATGTGGATTCACTATTGAATAAAAAAAAAAGTGAATTACTTCTTCTGATTGATGAACTAAAACCTGATATTATCGGGATTACAGAATTTAAGGCTAAAAATCAGTTTTATGTTCCCTTGGACTTGGAATATGAGGTTCCAAACTATGACTTGTTCATGAATAAAGACCCTAAAAGAGGTGTTGTGCACACTATATTTTTATAAAAAAACTTAATGCTAAAGAATACTGTTTGCTGGGAAATACGAAGTTTGAGGAGTGTGTTTGGGGAACATTTGTTGGCGGAAAGGGAGAAAGGGTACTTATAGGTTGTGTATAGAAGCCCCAACTCATCAGTCGATAATGACGAACTTTTATTTGAATTACTTAAGAATCAAGATATACAGAAGTTCGACAAAGTCTGTATTACTGGTGATTTTAACTTTCCAAATGTAAGATGGGATGGTGAATGGTGTGGAGATAAAAATAATACATTTATTGAATGTATCAGGGATGCATATCTTATGCAGAAAGTCAACAACCCTACTAGGCATAGAGAAGGACAAAAATCAACACTAGATGATCTTATATTGGTAAATGATGATCTTTTAATATCAGATGTAATACATAGAGCTCCAATTGGTAAGAGCGATCATGATGTGTTGATATTTGAACTATACATCCCAAAGTGTACAGAATTGCTATAGAGAAAGTTCAAAAAAGGGCAACAAAGTTACTAATAGAATGTAGAAAAATGTCCTATAAAGAGCGACTTTTTTTTCTTGGTTTACATTCAGTTTCCACTGTCTGATAGGAGATTACGAGGTGACCTAATACAAGTATTCAAAATTTATAATAACATTGATGACTTAGAATGGAATGACTTGTTTGCTAATCCTCATAGTAATACGACACGCTTATCTGAAGGCAAAATCTTAGACACTAACACTAATATTAGGAAATTCTCTTTTTCATATAGAACTGTAAGACATTGGAACGACCTTCCAATGTCTTTAAAGAGTGCTAAAACTACTAATCAGTTCAAAAGCCAGTTGGATGCAATTCCAAAATTTATAGACTTATTTTAATTTTTACAGCTATGACTAATATGTAGGCAAAGTGCATGCAAGGCAGACCATTGTAAATAAATATAAAAGATGGGACGTTCAGAAAGGCTCCACGGCCTACATCTGTCCCTACTACTACTACTACTACTACTACTGATCCAACAGACCTCACACACAAAAAGTATTATACTGAAACCCCCGGCACCACCATGGGTGGGGGTGGGTGGGGGAGATGGTTGCACCGGCCTCTTTAACTAGGTTTGCAGCACATCTCTGGACTCGATTCAACCCTTGCCTACACGGAAAATTTATCCTTGGCTGATTACTCTGCACTAAAGTCCAGGCAAAAATACATCAATCAAAATACTTACATTTCAAACTCCCCGCTCATTTCCATTTCAATCTCCCCCATTTCAATCTGCCCGCTCGTTTCGTCTGTGGCCATCATGTAATGTTCAGCACCGCACAGAATGATAGTTACGCGTTTTAAAATTCCTCTAAAATCAGCAAAAGGATTCTAGACGCTTACAGTTATATCTGGGAACTTCCTGATTTTAAATGAGTTCAAGAAATAGAATACTTGTAATTTAGAATCATAGTTCACATTTTCGAAAAAACGTTGCGACGCTCTCACTCCCTTGCTGGCGAAAGTCAAAAGTGCATGTGGCTACGACGAATCTACTTTTTTTTTTTGCATAAAAACGGAATGGGACAGAATGTTGAAAATGCAAAATTAGAATCTTGACTGTGGCCAGAGCATGTAGAACTCATTTGATGAAAAGAATCCTCCCCCAAAATTAGTTAATTTGATATAAAATGTTGTCGCTGTAATCACGGTTTTTACGGAAGTCGCCCTAATGCTGACAAAATTGAAGGGCATATTTCTCCAATATAATGTATCTAAGAACAGTTCCAAATCGTTTCCCGCCTAGGTCATGGGGTTCACGATGGCGCGGTGGATAGGGGAATATCAATGCAAGGGAAGAAACTGTGGGCCAGAATCATAGGGCGACGCGTTTTGGTTCGCCCTATCAACTCAGTACTGAATTTTCATACATTAGGAAGACAAAAAGTGGCCCTAACTCGTCTTAGTACTAATATATATATATATATATATATATATATATATATATATATATATATATATATATATATATATATATATATATATATATATATATATATATATATATATATATATATATATATATATATATACGAAAACGAAGACGTACCCCGGTGTATATATATAATGGCATTAAACACGGACATCAAAGTCCAAGCTGCAAGGCCAATCCCTCAACACAATGCATAGCTTCAAATATTTAGGAGCCATTGTATCAGACAATGGGTCCCGACAGGAAGTCCTCTCCAGGATTGCACAAACAACTGCTGCCCTGACAAGGTTGAAGCCCATTTGGAAAGACATGACCGTCAGTCTACATTCCAAGTAAGGCTGCTGCGCTCCCTTGTCATCTTCATCTTCCTATACGCTTGCGAAACATGGACCATCACAGTAGATCTACAACGAAGAATACAAAGCATGAGATGAGGTGCTACAGAAGATTTTTGGGCATTTCTATAGTACCCAGCGTACTCCATCTTTCTCGGTCCTCAGCAACCCTCATGGCTTCGCCAGTCCATTCTCCAATGTTGTCCTCTAACCTCTTTTTCGGTCTCCCTCTTCTTCTGCCTCCTTGAACCGTGCATTTCAGGACGGTGTTTGCAAGGCCTGATGCTCTGGTGACGTGGTTATACCATCAGAGTATCATCGTGTTGTCCAATGGCTTGTGTGATGGTCTGTTGGACTTCGTCGTTGATGATGTGCTGGGTATTGGAAATGCCCAGAAGTCTTTTGCAGCACCTCATCTCCATGCTTTGTATTCTTCGTTGTAGATCTGCTGTGATGGTCCATGTTTCACAAGGGTATAGGAAGATGGGGATGGGAAGATATGTACATTAATTCAGAATAATCAACAATCATCACATTGAGCACACCCATGTACATGAACATAGATTTAATCCATCACATGCCACCTGCACGGTAAGAACCATCAAGTCATTAAAAGTGACGAGTATGACTAAAACAACTATAAAAGAGTGCATACAATCATCAAAATAAATATGAACGTTAAGAATTCAGTTTAACCCCCACCGTAGCGCTAGCGAATTATGTTACCAACCCCTCATAAACATACATTCCTCACTCAAAACGAGTGGTGTTAGAAATAATGAGATCGTTCTGCGGGACTGCTGAGTGATGGATGGAAGGAATACCTCTTGTTGGGATAATAAAGGGTCTGATTCTGATTAATTTTTTACATTTAGATTGACTGCACTATGATTAAAAGGGTAAAGGTTAATCTGTAAACAATTGATGTCATTAGTAATTAATTGATCAATTCCTTTCAAATTCGTCTTTTTGGCGCATGACAGGACATCTGCCCATAATAACCTGCTTTTAATTAACTTTGTCAGAAATCTCCAGAAATCTCATCCGACTTAACTTTTTTTTTTATTTCCTGACTTCCCTGGTAATACTGTGAAACGATCGGGGAGAATAAAAGCGATCCAAATGTCGGTCGTTCGTTCTATCTGGTGGTCAGTTCATAGGTCCGTGGGAAATCAAATCTCAAGAACCACTAAACAGATTTTGCGCGATCTTCATAGGAAAATTACTTGGGTTAGTGGCCTGACTTCCGTGCCATCATGCTATTTGATCTACAGCAAAGAGTGTTGGCTTTGTTTGTGTGTCTGAAAATACGTCTGAACGGCTTTGCCATCTTGTTCATATATAGTGCTTTGTTTAAAGACCGTACGCGTTGTGATTTCAAACCAATCCGCCTTAAATGTATCCTTAATTTGCGTGACGGCGCACCTGTAATACTAATAAACGTTTCAGCGTAAAAGCTCACCATCTTACTGCTTACGAACCTGATATTTAGCCCACCTGTCCAACAATAATTACAGGTAAACCTGCTAATAGTTAACATGTAGCAGATCCCATCCGCTTTTTAATTAATCCTTCACCTGCGTGACAGAACACCGGTAGAAACAATACTACAACAATATTGTATAAGAACAATAATACTATTATTATCATTACATTATCACAATAATACAATTATAATGTTATTATAATTTTATGATAGTACTATAATCATTGTAACACGAAATGATGTTCTGATCTGCTCAAAATGCAATAAGTACTTCATTTGCATGTTTGTTTTCACACTCGCTCCTGTTTCATCCATCAAATAATCTTTTCCGTTCGCCTCCTTTACCCTCCCCTTCTCTCTCCGTCCCTTCCGTCAATTTCTTTTAACAGCGCTCCGAGTCTACTTCTTGCGCTTGAAAGCGTAATTATTTCAGTATTGAAGAGCACACTGAGATTTTGCTCCAGAAGCGTGGATGTTTAAGCGGGTAGGCCCCAAAATCCTTATTATTATAAACTGCCCCAACCCGCGACAACAGGTGTCAGGTAATTCATTTTTACCTGCAGCCCCACCCCAACCCATCTCCTCCTTTCCAATCCCTATCATTCTTCCTACTTCCAACGTCTCAAAATGTATTGCACGGCGCACCTACACCCACCCCAGCCCCCCAATCCGTCCCTCCTATTCTACATACTCTTAACCCTCATCATTAAGAACACAGGCTCAGGCCAATTTATGCAGCCCTGCCGGCTTCAATTAGATGACAAGGTAGGGTGTGATATCATAAAATACACATATACTCCCCCTGCTGGGACTATATATCAATATCACCCATACTCTGAACAACTATCAGTTTAAAAGGGACCCAACATAAAATCATATGTCACCGTCACAGACCCTTTCTAAAATCATGGAGAGTGTTGTCCCACCGAGACTAACAAAGAAAGATTAAGCTACAATGTAACCCCTTTAAAAAGGTCAGTATTTAAATTTTAATGTAACGTCTTTTCACAACAACAATGCATACGGTTTTGATATAAATCGAGAAAAGCATTTGTTTACATGCCTACTGTAATTAACAACTAGCATGAAGGTTGATATTAAAACACTGTACCGCTACGAAAGTGAATGTAGTAGATACAATTCTAATCTATTCAATAAATCTTTATTACAATACCTCTTGTAAGGAATTATGATGGACGTTACTCAGTGCTCAAATAAATCAAAGACATTCAGACTTGGAAAAAAGAGTCATACATATGGCATAAAAGGTCATTAAGAATGCATGCGCACATAAAAACTCTTCAAATCTAACGCACTCGCAACTCCTATCACACACACACATACACACACGCACGCACACACACACATGCACCCCACACAACATTTCATTTAGCATTATAAAACTGACACTATATCATATAAAAGAGCATAACATATACACATTAATGTTTAAAGAAATCACATTTTCTCTGATTAAAGAGAATAAACAGAAGACTAGCTGTATTTTTCAGGCCTTTTACTTGTCAATTTGTCGTTTATTCAAGCTTCTTCAGGAAAAAATGAAAGAATATTTTTCGAATGAAACAAAAGAGCATAACAGAATTGAAATCATGACAAATAATTAAATACAAAATTTGAACTGACTAATAATCACTAAATATAGTAAACCACTGACCTTCTCTAATGACTCCCCTTCCCTCCCCCTCTCTCTACTCCTTCCAACCTCTGTCTTTCTCCTTATAATACCTCCCCCCCCCCTCGCCCCTTCTCTTCCTTACTTTTCTCTCTCTTACAGTATAAAATTGGTCCGTTTCGTTGTTTATAACAACACGGCAGAGAATGATGGCTAAGAATGAAAGCTTAGCGGTCCGACTGGATTTGTGCAAACGATGGTCCTGTAAATCGTGCATCGTTTACGACAATGCAATGCCCCAAGTCAACGCATTGTCACCCGAAATAAAATAAAATAACCACACGTCTTTGATACCATGGACTTGTGGAAGATGACTGTTGCCGTCGGGTGAAGAGAAATAAAACTGGTACGTACCTGTAAACCTTTACCTGTCAACATCTTTGTCTACTGAAGGAGTTGTTGTTGTTTGTAGATTATAGTCACACGACACTTTCGCATATAGGTGACTACTGGACCGATTTATACTGACACCAGCGGGCCAGTTGTTGGTAAAGGGGAAAATAATATGATCACACGTTGACCAATCCGGGATTCGAACCAGCGACCTTTCGGTTACTAGCAAGACGCTCTTACCAACTGAGCTACCCGGCCCCCTAGGAGTTTTGTCCGGAGGCCCGGTTTTTATCTACTTTCATCAAGCCGCTTCACCACTTCACAACCGTGTCAAGGTCCTATCCTATCCTATCCTATCCTATCCTGTCCCATAACCCGAAGGTCGTAGGGGCACCACAGATGATCGTTTAACCAGCATACTCCATCTTTCTCTGTCCTCAGCAGCCCTCATGGCTTCGCTCAGTGTCAAACCAGTCCATTCTCGAATGTTGTCCTCCCACCTCTTTTTCGGTCTCCCCCTTCTTCTACCTCCTTGCACTGTGCCTTGCAGAATGGTCTTTGCAAGGCCTGATGATCTGGTGACGTGGCCATACCATCGGAGTTTCCGTTTCTTCACCACTGTGAGCAGGTCATCGTGTTGTCCAATGGCTTGTGTGATGGTCTGTCGGACTTCGTCGTTGGTGATGTGTTGGGTATAGGAAATGCAAGGTACTAGTTTTATTTCTCTTCACACCATGGCGCTTGAAGAAAACAGGTTCAAGCAACCCTGCCGGTTTCAATTAGATAACAATCTTGGGGTGTTGTGTTTATGAAATACCCATGCCCAATGTCAATACCAACATGGATTACGGTCTACATTGCAGTGTCTAAAATAATAACAGACGTTCCTACGATTTTTTTAACTCCTTCGAATATTTCTACCGTTGCTTCTACTACTGCTACTAGTACTACTACTGCTACTAGTACTACTACTGCTACTAGTACTACTACTGCTACTAGTACTACTACTGCTACTAGTACTATTACTATGTAATTTCCTGGGATGGGTAATAAAGATTAGTCAATTTGTTGAGTTGAACTACTATTGATGCTACAACAAGAATACTACTACTACTGTCACGTGGGGTTTATGGGCTCTGCACAATGGAATTATGGACCCTCACGTATATTCGGTGGGAACTGCTAGTAAGTCACCCTATGAATTACTTTAATAAATTTATTTGTTTAGCTCGTTCCGTGTTAAGGTTGGGGTACAGAAATAGATAGAAAAATGGTAAAAGAATACTGTCACACTAGCTTTCACACGGCTATGAATCATAAGTAGTCCAGCCACTGGATAACAGTTAAAATCACACATTTATTTCTTCTACTCTATACAAGATTCTCTAAGTACTAATCTAACTTAAAATGTCTCAGTCACTGCTAATAGTTCGATCGCTGATAGTCTAGGCAGCTGTTATATCTTCATCGGGCACTTTCTATTCGAATTCATGTAGATTTGGACTACTGTGGTCCGTTTTACAGTTTCTGAAGAGTTGGACTACTGTGGTCCTGTTATAATCAGTTTAAGCGCACCTTCGTGTTATGCACTTAACTCATGAGTGGGGGTTCGAAGTCCTTCTGTGAGGTAGCTTCTGGTCCACCTGTGTCGTTGTGTAGTTGGGTTCCCTTGCCACGCTGTGGGGTCTGACAGGGAGTTTTCCGGGTCGCTCTTTCCGTCTTGTGCGGTAGAGGATACTCCGCCAACTAGTCGTTTCTGTGGAGTGGTGCGCCCAGGATAGCTCGGGGTAGCTCGGGATAGCTCGGGATAGCTCGGGATAGCTCGCCTGCTCGTCTGGAATATAAGAGACGAAATTCTGCACAACCCTGAATAATCGGTTTGTGCAGAGCGTCTCACTGAAAGCCAAAGTAGCCCTCAGTGATAGCTCCACATCTCTATACATAAGCGACGAACATTCTGCTACTTCCGGGTTCCACTGGAATCTCACTCTAAATTCCTATTCATACATGAATATCAATCGTGTCTAACTATACACATACAGAATTAATAATAATATAAACATTCAGTGGTACAGCCACTGGTCTGCAAACATACATATAAGTTAAACAACAGTGGTTCCGTACGGGATACAACATGGCGGCGTAACCGGTGGTGTTTCGCCTCGTGGTCGGCTCTTCCACATGGTCACGCAAATTCGGATTAATAATTCACATTTATGCCTAGCAAATTCCACAAACATAATTTCAACAATAATATAAATATATCACGATGAAACAGAAGGGTGTTCATTTACCTGTTTGACAAGTTCAGGCCCGTTGTGACTTGATAGAATTCTATGCTTCTAAGTCCTGCTTCCTGGTCTAAGTGTGTAGAGATTTCTCTAGCTATCTAGCTGTTCACACTTCGGTGTATTCCTCCCAACTGACCAAAACTGTGCGTGGTTTGGACCCAGTCAAACTGGCTCCAACCACTTTGCCTACGCTCTCCCATTGGTTCCAACGGTCCGATTCAAAACTTAAGTGCTGACGTCACTGCGCTGTGTGTGTGGCTCAGGCTCGCAGTGTGCTGTAATTTACTTGCTGCTGTGTAATAGACTGACTCTCTACTATTACAAAGACTACACAATGCTAAATAGTCAACAAGCAGAGTTAAAACTAGTCCTAACGCGACAGGCTCCCTCAACTGAAAAAAGGCGATGACTACTGGATTCGACCTTTTTCTACTACAGAGCCTAGTTTAACGCTGCACTATCCTAGGGTCCTATTTACAAGCTAAGTAAGTTGCTCTACCTGAGCTGCAATGCTGTGCCAGGTAGCTATGGACTCTAGTGACAGGGTATTACTGGGCGGGGACGAATTCTGGTGCTGTGGCCCTTAGTTGTGTTGGGTGGGCGACAGCTGCTGTGTCCTCCACGAGATGGCGACTGAGGTAGTCGGCTCCGTGGTTTTCCTTGCCGGGGATGTACTCGATTTGGAATGAGTATGCCTGAAGGGTGAGTGCCCATCTCATCAGGCGAGAGTTCAAAGACTTGGAGGCTGCCAGGAACGATAGTGGTTGGTGGTCCACCTGAACTGTGAAGTGTGTCCCATACAGGTAGAGTTGGAATTTCTGTATGGCCCAGACTAGTCCAAGGCATTCCTTCTCCGACGTGGCGTAGTGGGTCTCGGCGGGTCTCAATTTTCTGCTGGCGTAGGCGACAGGGAATAGCGTCTCCGCATTCTTGGGGTCGCGCTGTAGCAGTACTGCTCCGAGGCCTAAGTCGCTTGCGTCGGTGCGAAGAACGAATGGCTGAGTCAAATCGGGTAGATGGAGTACTGGCGCCGATGTCATTCTGTCCTTGAGTGTTTGGAAGGCTGTCTCGCATTCCGCTGTCCATACGACTTTGTCCGGGGCGATTTTCCGGGTTCCATTTGTCAGTGGTACGGCGATGCTGTTGTAGTTGGGGATGAACTTCTGGTAGAAGCCGCAGAGTCCTAGAAACGACTGTACTTCCTTTTTGGTCTTGGGCCTAGGAGCGTCGAGTAGGCGTTTCACTGTCTTTTCTACCGGTCGCAGGCTTCCTTGACTGATGGTGTGTCCCAGAAATTCTAGTTCTGTGAATCCAATCTGACATTTGGTGGGTCTTGCCGTCAATCCCGTGTCTCTGAGGCGGGCGAGTAGTTGTCGTAGGAGCGTGACATGTTCCTCCCACCTAGGTGTTGCGATGAGGATGTCGTCCATAAACGAATGTAGGTGCTCGCTGCTCAGGGGTGCCAGGAGTTTTCGCATCATGGCGCTGAAGATGCTGGGTGCGTTGTGGAGTCCGAATGGAAGTACATTGAACTCGAAGTGTCCTTCCATAGTGCTAAACGCTAGGTACTTTCGGACTTGCGGTTGCACTGGTATCTGGTAGTATCCTTTGCTGAGGTCGATGCGTGAGAAGTACTTCGCTCGCTGTAGCTTGGCAAATAGGTCTGTCTGGTCCGGGAGTGGCTCTGGCTGGAACTGCGTTACGGCATTCAACAGTCTGAAGTCGATGCACAGTCGATGCTCTCCGTTGGGTTTTCGCAACAATACCGTGCCTGCGCTGTAGGGTGAAATAGACTCTGAGATGATTCCGGCTGCCAGTAAGGTGTCTATCTCTTCCTTGATGGCTCGCTGCTGCGACAGTGGCATCGGGTAGAGCTTCTGGCGGACGGGTGTTGGGTCGGTCACCGTTAAGGTTACTTCGACGAGGTCTGTCCTCCCTGGTCGGTCTGTGAGCACAGTCTGATGTTGTCGAATGACCTGTAGTACTTGCTGTTGCTGTTTAGCGGCTAGGTCTCCGTTGAGTATCACGTCTTTGTAGGTTTCTTTGGAGTGCAGGGGGTACTCTACTGCATTGGTCTCCATGCTTTCTCCTTCTTCCGCGATGGCGATGGCTAACAAGTGGTGAGTGCTGGGGGTCGCTGGTCGGTCCGTATACTTCTTGAGGAGATTGATGTGGTGGTACCGGGCTCTCCCGTTCACCTCTACTTGGTAGACTGTCTTGGATTTCTTGGCAGTCACCCGGTACGGTCCTCTCCAAGCGATGTCCAGCTTGTTGGTTCCACTTGGAAGTAAGAGTAGCACTTGATCGCCGACTTGCAGTTCTCTGTCCTTAGCGTGGCGGTTGTAGTACTTCGCCTGACGGGCTCTTGCCTTCTTCAGTGCTTCACCAGCTTTCTTCCACGTTGCTTTGAGGGTTTCCTGCAGGTCTGCGACGTACTTGGTGGCACCTCTTGGTGTGTCGTCTATCTTGGCCTCCGTCCAACTTCGGCGTAGGGCTTCTAGCGGTCCGGCTAGAGGTCTGCCGAATAGCAATGTTGACGGGGTGTAGCCTGTGGCTGCATGGGGTGTTTCTCGGTATGCGAACAGTGCCGCATTCACGTAGGTGTCCCACGCTTCTGGATTGTCGTCGGCGACTTTCCTGAGTATGGTGAGAAGGGTTCCATTCAGCCTTTCTACTTGTCCGTTGCTGGCTGGGTGGTATGGTGGTGTGCGAATGTGATGAACTTGTATCAACTCGAACACGTCTTGCATCAGGCGGCCGGTGAACTGAGATCCGTTGTCCGTTCTAATGCTGTCCGGGAATCCGACCCTGGTAAAGATGGCGATGAGTGCATCTGCGATCTTCTTGGTGTCGATCGCTGGCAACGGGACTGCTTCGCACCACATCGTACATGCGTCGACGAGTGTGAGTAGAAATCTGTTCCGCTTCTTGGTCATGGGCAGTGGTCCTACTATGTCTACTGAGACTTGCTGGAATGGCACGCCGACTACTACCGATGGTCCTAAGGTAACTGGTACGGTGTGATGTCGCGGGGAATATCGTTGACATTGGTGGCAAGATTTCACGTAGCGCTTGACATCCTCCGTGATTCCTGGCCAATAGTAGTGTGCGCTGATTCTCTGCACTGTGGCTCCAATTCCCATGTGTCCGCTGAGTGGCATGCTGTGGCCTAATTCTAGTACTTGGGCTCGAAGGGTGGCTGGTAGTACTAGTTGGGTGTGATCTCCATCTCCTTGTCGATGTAGAACTCCCTCTTCCATGTAGAAGTCTCCCTTGTGCGGGGGTGTGTGCGCCTTGGGTAGCTTCTGGAAGCACTTCGCTATCGAGGTGTCTTCTTTCTGTGCTGTTTTGATCTCTTCGAGTCCTGGATTCGGAGCGAACTCGGGCTGGGGTGGTTGGGTTTTAGCTTGGGCCCTGGTTTGCACTGCAGCTATCTCTACAGTTTTAGGGGGCGTGCCTAAGAACACATACCTACACCCTAGCACTAGATCATACAGGGGTTTCTGTAAAACAGCTGCTTGGATTCGTCCTGTGACGTACCTACTCTCTACTTCGATCCATGCTATTGGGCAAGTAGTCGTCGGTTTCGTCAAGTCTGCTCCTTGTAAGTCGACTGTCTTGTCCGTCAAGTCCGCGCGCGATACAAGAGATTCGCTAACTATCGCGTCGTATGATAGACCTGTGTCATACAGACAGTTCGCTTCTTTTCCGTTGACCTTGACCGTGTCTGTCACCGATGGGTGATCTCCGATTGTGTGTGGCTTGTTACCGCTGCTTTGAGTTAGAACTCTGTGCGCTGGCCGGCTTTCGCGCTCTTCCCTACGTTGTGCGGCCAACTTGAAACATTCTGCGGTGGAGTGATTGTTTCTGTTGCAGAACGAACAATACCGTCTCTGTTCTGCGGGACCTCTTTTCCCGAATTCCGTGTTGGGTCCTTTATTTTGCCCAGGTCTGGGGTTATTCGGCTTATTCGCGGTGCGCTCTTCCCGGTTAGGGCTTCGTTTCTGTGCCTCTTTCCCGTTAGGCTTTAGGTCTCGCCTGAAGCTCTTGGCTTCTCCGTGTGCGGCCACGTACCTATCTGCGACCTTGACCAGATCTTCTAGTCTTTCCGCGCCCTGCTCTACTGAGAATGTCCTCAGCTCGGGGGTCATGGTTTCCCGTAGCTGTTCCCATACTAACAGTTCTGTCAGTCCATCATACGTTTTAGCCGTGGCTGACTGGCTAATCCACTTATCCAGCGTTGTGGACAACCGATCCGCGAACTGCGCATAGCTCTCTCCTTTCACTCTCCGATTGGTGCGGAACTTTTGCCGGTAGCATTCTCCTGTTAGTTCGAATCCCGTTAGGAGTGCCTCTTTTACTTTGTGATAGTCAGTCACTCTGTCAGTCGGTAGCTTACTGTAGATGTCATAAGCCTTTCCTCTAAGCCCTTGACTAAGCTTAAAAGACCAATGAGTGGGATCTAGTTTGTACTCTGTTGCTAGACGCTCAAACCTAGTCAGATAGAGATCTAGACCTTCTTCTCTCTCATTGAATGTCCCCAGTGGAAATGACATTCCTTGTACAGGGTTGGGTGCTACCTCTAGCTGATCTGAGTGGGGAGGGGTTGAGGAAGAACTTGAAGCTCCTGATCCCAATCTTCTTAGCTCTAACTCATGCTGTCTTTCTTTTTCCTTTTCTTCCCTCTCTTTTTCTTTTTCTGCCCGCTCATACTCCCATTTCCTAACTTCTGCTTCTCTCTCTGCTGCTAATGCTGCCTTCTTCTGTTCTCCTTCTAATTCTAATTTCTTCTGTTCTCTTGCTGCTTCTAATGCTAGTTTCTTTTGCTCTGCTTCTAGTTCTGCTTTTTTCTGTTCTCTCTCTGCAGCTCTCTCTGCCGCTTCGAGTTTCTTCGCCTCTCTCTCTGCTGCTCTCTCTGCCTTAGCCTCCTGCTTCTCTACCTCTGCATTGATATACGCAATTAGGTCTCCCCCTGCTAAGTGTAAAGCTTCCCCTAATTCTTTGAAGCGCAATCTCAAGGCCACTGGGTCCGACATTGCCAAACGTGTCTATGAACAACCTCTGAATCACGTGGAATACCAAAACACTAGCAATATTGCAATTCAATAAAAACAATGCAAAGACCATACAATTCGTAATCAATAATAGAATAAAACAAGAGTCAAATGGCATACAACAGTTATTTAAGCAAAACCTGCAAAAGAACAATGCAACATACAGGCACAAAAATAATTGAAGCAAAAAAGTTTTTAACTAAAGAATAGTGCACCACAACTGATCAGTGTTATACCCTTACACTATTCTAAGTTATTCTACTACTACTACTGTTATCTAATTTTATTGTACTTAGGTCCGGTTATACCCAATTCCTATTATCCACAGATCCTGGCAGGCTCGCCAATTAAAGTGTCACGTGGGGTTTATGGGCTCTGCACAATGGAATTATGGACCCTCACGTATATTCGGTGGGAACTGCTAGTAAGTCATTCTATGAATTACTTTAATAAATTTATTTGTTTAGCTCGTTCCGTGTTAAGGTTGGGGTACAGAAATAGATAGAAAAATGGTAAAAGAATACTGTCACACTAGCTTTCACACGGCTATGAATCATAAGTAGTCCAGCCACTGGATAACAGTTAAAATCACACATTTATTTCTTCTACTCTATACAAGATTCTCTAAGTACTAATCTAACTTAAAATGTCTCAGTCACTGCTAATAGTTCGATCGCTGATAGTCTAGGCAGCTGTTATATCTTCATCGGGCACTTTCTATTCGAATTCATGTAGATTTGGACTACTGTGGTCCGTTTTACAGTTTCTGAAGAGTTGGACTACTGTGGTCCTGTTATAATCAGTTTAAGCGCACCTTCGTGTTATGCACTTAACTCATGAGTGGGGGTTCGAAGTCCTTCTGTGAGGTAGCTTCTGGTCCACCTGTGTCGTTGTGTAGTTGGGTTCCCTTGCCACGCTGTGGGGTCTGACAGGGAGTTTTCCGGGTCGCTCTTTCCGTCTTGTGCGGTAGAGGATACTCCGCCAACTAGTCGTTTCTGTGGAGTGGTGCGCCCAGGATAGCTCGGGGTAGCTCGGGATAGCTCGGGATAGCTCGCCTGCTCGTCTGGAATATAAGAGACGAAATTCTGCACAACCCTGAATAATCGGTTTGTGCAGAGCGTCTCACTGAAAGCCAAAGTAGCCCTCAGTGATAGCTCCACATCTCTATACATAAGCGACGAACATTCTGCTACTTCCGGGTTCCACTGGAATCTCACTCTAAATTCCTATTCATACATGAATATCAATCGTGTCTAACTATACACATACAGAATTAATAATAATATAAACATTCAGTGGTACAGCCACTGGTCTGCAAACATACATATAAGTTAAACAACAGTGGTTCCGTACGGGATACAACATGGCGGCGTAACCGGTCGTGTTTCGCCTCGTGGTCGGCTCTTCCACATGGTCACGCAAATTCGGATTAATAATTCACATTTATGCCTAGCAAATTCCACAAACATAATTTCAACAATAATATAAATATATCACGATGAAACAGAAGGGTGTTCATTTACCTGTTTGACAAGTTCAGGCCCGTTGTGACTTGATAGAATTCTATGCTTCTAAGTCCTGCTTCCTGGTCTAAGTGTGTAGAGATTTCTCTAGCTATCTAGCTGTTCACACTTCGGTGTATTCCTCCCAACTGACCAAAACTGTGCGTGGTTTGGACCCAGTCAAACTGGCTCCAACCACTTTGCCTACGCTCTCCCATTGGTTCCAACGGTCCGATTCAAAACTTAAGTGCTGACGTCACTGCGCTGTGTGTGTGGCTCAGGCTCGCAGTGTGCTGTAATTTACTTGCTGCTGTGTAATAGACTGACTCTCTACTATTACAAAGACTACACAATGCTAAATAGTCAACAAGCAGAGTTAAAACTAGTCCTAACGCGACAACTACTACTACTACTACTACTACTACTACTACTACTACTACTACTACTACTACTACTACTACTACTACTACTATCTATTGCTGCTGCTGATAATACTATTAATTCCTCCTCCTTCTTCTTCTTCTTCTTCTTCTTCTTCTTCTTCTTCTTCTTCTTCTTCTTCTTCGTCGTCGTCGTCGTCGTCGTCGCTGCCGGCTCCGTTGTCGTCGTCGTAGTAGTAGTACTAGTACTAGTTGTCATGGAAAGAAGTTCTACATTCTCAGAATATGTTGTCTATGTATCCTGGATGAAAAACACTAATTAATTGTATAAATAAGCGTCATTGACAATTGTAATTAAGCTTAGAGTACAAAATGGATAATGGGTTTGCGTGTTGCTCGTGCAGTTCTATGTTCTATGTTTGTGTGTCTGTATGTACGTAGTGGGTCTGTGTGGTCACGTGACATGTGTTGTACTCACACAGTAGTTGTTTAAATAAATAATTATAAATAATGGGAGAGACTGACTATAGCTGTCGAAGGAGGTGGTCGTGTGTCTGCAGTTGGTGTGTAGCTGAGGAGGAGCTACATCTTCAGAATACCGCTGAGAAGAAATGGAGCTGTGAGGAATTGAGGAGAAATGGAGCTGTGAGGTCAAAAATGAAGCTGTGAGGTCGTGAAAGGAAGAGAAGGACCTGTGAGATTGTGAGACGAAGAGCAAAGTAGTAAGGAAGAGGAAAAGCAGACGAAGAAAACGACAGCTGAGAAGAGGAGTGGATGAACGTGAGAGAAGAAGACGAGAGAAGACAGCTAGAGAGTTAAAAGGCGGCGGTGAGGATCGAGAGAAGGAGGGAACTGGAAGATGAGTGTTGAGTTGAGAGAGACCAGAACAGGAGAGCTACACGAAAGAGAGCCAAGTACTTTGTCACGTGACCCACTTGTCTGTCCTGTACGTGTATGTGTGTGGTTGTATTATATGTGTGGGGGATTATCTTTGGTTAACTGAGAGAACATTGAACATGAACGTACTTACGGACTTTTATTTCCTACATGTAAGTAAAAAGTGTATAAATGTTAATTGCACTGGACTCTGGTATGTAAAATGAACGTTGTGCGAGAGTGTGAATGATGTTATTTTTTTTGTCTAACAACTTTATAGTGTATTGTTTCCTTTGTCTAGTGTTTATCTCTTTTTATATTTACTTCTTTACCCCCCCCCCCCCACCCCCCCCCACCCCGTGCGGGTGTCGGGGGTTTCAGTATAAATAGTATCCCCACTTTCTGGAAATTTAGTGCTTTAAATTTCCACTGTTGCTGTCTTTCTCCTTTGTTCTTTCTCATTCCTACTCTGTTCTATCAATCTACTATACTATCTTCTTCTTCGCTAGACCAGTCACCTACCTTTTTTCTTGAAAACTCTTCCGGGACAATACTCCTCATTTGTGTGTGAGGTCTGTTGGATGATCTTGGGAATATTGGACGCTTTCTGCCAAATGGTCACAGGGGCTTCCAATGATGTTATTATTTAACAATGTAGGCATTTTATATCATATATGTATGTGTTTTCTTAATATTGCATATTTATGTTTGTATTCTATTTGCTTTTGTAAACGGGGGTTCGATAAATTAGAGTATAGCCTCAGCGTCCCCTGCGTGGGATGTCTTTATTGTAAAGTGACCGGCTGATAGATTGCCTTCAGTGTTACCACTAGGGTTGTTTCGTCAGATCTTTTATGCGGATCAGGGGTGAGTCCTCTTTCACTTCTCTGCTCCTGATTTGGCTCGGAAGAGTCCGCTGGACCTTAAAGGTCAACCACAGTGCTCGGTCAAAAAGTTTCTGCTGAAAGAACTTTACTAAATAATACCAGATGCAAAAAATTCGGTAAGCAAAGCTCTACCGTTTAATAGATATCGATCACTGAAAGTGGGATTTCCTACCTGTAATTAAGAGTAAGGGAAGTAATAATCTAAAACGCAGCTATCGCTGATCTCCCCTCGCAGTGACGTCAGCAGCTGTATACAATGGCCGATTGCGAAGAAGTTACAAGCGAGACAAGCAGTGTTTCTTCACTCGATCTGTCGTGTTACAGCCAGTGCTCTCTTCTGTTAGAAACGAATTCGACCCCCGAGTACTAATTGTAATAATAAACAAATAATTATACGAGCTAGACCAGTGAATACATACCCTCTTGCGTTCCCTTTTCTGAAAAGCTGCGGGTGGGCGTCTCGGGCGGCTTGAGTTAGATCCTGTATCGGCCAGCGCCTTGACCAGCTCTTGAGCTGGAAAAGCGCTATATAAGAACGATTAAATAAATAAATAAATAAATAAAAGCTCCTCTGACTTTCCTGACACGCGGCAAACTGATAGCAGACGATGAATGTGTAGTAGCCACTGTGACTGTAGTTGAAGTTGAAGCAGTACTAGTAGGCCTACTACTAGTAACTTGAATCACTGATGCTGTTGTTGAGGCGCTTGTTGCAATGGCACACGGACTTTGGATCGTTGGAACAGAACCAGGCTTTAATGTCTGTATTGTTTTCATCCCAAAGCTCCGCATTAATTAAAGTGGCACTTGGGGGGAAGCAGTCTTCAGTGAAGTGTTTTGCGCAAATTGCTGACGACGCAGTTGGTGTCCCGTACTTCGGACCGAAGTTTACACGCTTTTCCTGCACGAATCTCACCCACTTATTTCGCACTTCTTCGTTTTTTGGAAACCTATGCAATGTTAACCCATCCGCTTGTTTGTTTGTACAACCCGCAACGGCACAATATAGGCCACTGCTCTTCGTTTTCCTGCGTTTTGATAGAGAAGGGGCACTATCGGACTCCATATTGTCTACAGCAGTTGACGTCACGAGCCATGTGGTCACGTGACCGGCCTTTTCGAAGGTGCAAAAGTTTATTCGAAGTAGATTTTATTAAATATTTAAAAAAGGCAGTATTTTTCGGGAAAAAGTTGTTTGGCATGTGACTTCTTTTATTATGCTTAGATATTTTGTGCTCAGTTTTATGTTTCAATGATGTTGACCTTTAAGCAACAACCATGCAATGTAATGTACTTTACTTCTTTACATCCTTACACTAGTAGTAAAAGTCAAGTCAATAGATGTTTATTTCACACAAAAACATCACGGTGAAAATGTAGTAGTGTCACCTGCATCATTATCATCACCATCATCATCGTAATTATACTTCACATACCTCGAACTAGAAACTACTGCTGCTACTATTACAATAACTGTAAAATGCCGCACCTCTTTTTCATACTGCTTCACGTATCACTTAACTCGGCGTAGAATCAACTGCCTGGAAACACATTACAAGTAAGGGTCACAGACTTCTCACCCCATGCCACTATCCTTGTGCTCATGCAAGTTGGCGCAATTTGTAGTCGCTGCTCTGACTGCCTGCAGAAATGGTAACCACAGGTGCAACAGGTGGGTCGGTGATTCATCCTTGTCAAGTCAAAGGACTGAAAGGAGCATTGATGTCGTACAGCGTAGCTGAGATGTGGCGCGCGAGGTCTACTCCCTCAGTTTCGGCAGGCGGAGACACTACTCACCCTTGTCGAGTTTCAGATAGGCTGTGTTCACATACTAACATTGCGAAGCAGAGATTAACCGAGACTTGCGTTGGCCTCTTTCCACTAACATAGTAAACCTCGGTAAGTCTCAGCAAGGCAGTGTAGCAAATACTTCGTTAGATCGCCGCAAAAAAAACAAAACAACAACAACAACAAAAACTTTCAGCTGGAACTGATATTACGAATTTGGTTTTTGTTTGTTTGGTTGGTTTTTTTGGAAGGTTTTTGTTGTATTTTTTGGGGGTGGGGGGTGAAGGGAAAGGGGAGGATTTGTCAGTAGGTGTCACGTGTGAATGGAAACCTGGTGAGGATGTTAACAACTGGGAAAAGGTAAAAGGCAGCGAAGGAACAAGAGATGAGGCACCACCTTCACTGAAGCTGGCCCAGACAAAAAAGGGAGATCCCAAACGTCTCAGTCCCTCTCCAAAACGACCAAAAATGTTACGGGAACACCTTTATCTTGTTTGTATAGATGTATTTGTTATTGTTATTTCTATTATTATTATTATTATTATTATTATTATTATTATTATTATTATTATTATTATTATTATTATTATTATTATTATTACATGTATTATTATTATTATTATTATTATTATTATTATTATTATTATTATTATTATTATTATTATTATTATTATTATTGTCACTAGTAAAAAGTACCAAAGCCAGTGACATTTTGGTCGGTCGCCTTTCCTGCCAAAGCACAGCTGCTTCCACAGTTCAGATCCACCAATTATAACAAAGTGGAGCATCCACTAAACACGCGCCATCTTAACAAATAAATCCAACTAGGCTTCTGCGAACAAATTAAAACAAAACAGCGACAACAACAACCGTACAAGACTGATTAAAAGCAACACGAATTAGGCGCGATATCGACAGAATAATTAATTAATTGAATCGTTCTTATATAGCGGTTTTCTCCACGCAAGAACTGCCCAAGGCGCTGGCCAAAACAGGATCTAACTCAAGCCTTCCGAGGCGCCCAAAGATGCTCCGTTCCTCACACTCTAGAAGCACTAGGAATGATTATATATATTATAAGAACAATCATTATCGTCATGAAGTGGATGTATCTTACAAATGAAATAAGGCGCGTCAAATTAAGTACACTAGCCGACTTTGATGATGGGGAAGAGAAAATGGAGAATGAGGGTGAGGATAGGACCAAGAAGAAACTGTTCGGCTATTTAAAAAAATGTAATTGTTTTTAACAATGGATGTCTTATCAAATGTTTTGCGTGGGGTAGATTTAGGACAGTCTGTGGTCATTATGATGTGTGCCTGCGGTGTGGCGGCTTGAGTTAGATCCTGTATCAGCCAGCGCCTTGAACAGCTCTTGAGCTGGAAAAGCGCTATATAAAACGACAAAATAAAATAAATAATTAAATAAAGAAATGTGTGGGACTGTTCACCAACATCGAGGCAGTTTCTTTTTGCGACGTTCTGTGTTCATTTGGCTGAATAAATTCTGTATTCTGATACTGGCGACGATGACGATTGATGATACTGATGATAAAAATTTATGTTGATTAATGACGAAAACTGCCATGATGGATACCTATTCTTGCTAGTAGAGTTTAGTATAAAGTGTCTAACTCTAACTAGTAAGCCTCCCGTACTATGCAGTCAACAGTATCTATTTGACAGACCTCACAATGGAATTGGCCACGTAAGTAAAGTAGTCCGACCCTTTCTGCACGTTGTCGGTGGTCAATAGATGACACTAACTAATGACCAGACAAATGGTGCTACTGTTTGCCGCTAACTAGATCATACTACACAGAAGTGTCCCGACAGATTAATGAGCCTGACCGCGTAGGGACTGAGGTGGCCGAAGGATCATCGTCATCAAGCGAAATCGTCATCATCATCATCATCATCATCATCATCATCATCATCATCATCATCATCATCATCATCATCATCATCATCATCATCATCATCATCCTCATCATCATCATCATCATCATCACCACCACCATCATCATCATCATCATCATCATCACCACCACCACCATCATCATTACCCTCATCATCATCATCATAACATCTTCTTCTTCTCCAAATTCTTCACCATCACCACCACCATCTCTTTCAATTTGCAGAAGTTTGTTCACAATGAACAGCATAAAGAACAGCAGAATAACCTTAATGCCACTGAGAGCGTTACTAAATCCTTAGGGAGGGACGCAGCCTGCATTTACATACAGCTTTGAATGCTGAGTGATAAACCGCAAACCCGCATCTAAGAAAGAATCCTACTACTGCCATTTGCGGGAATGGCGCATAACAAGCTAGTAATGCCATTTTGAGCATGGCTCTGAACAGGATCAATGGAAAAGCATATTTTTAAGACCTGCCCACATTTAGAGACATTACGCCATTAGGCCTGAACAAACCGATTTGGGCACCAAGCTCTGGAGGATCGCCACCCAAATTGAAGAAGACTGTAGACTAGTCTACATTGCATTCGGATGAGAGTATAAACCGAGGTCTAGTCTGTATCGCATACATTCCATCATAACGGACTTTAAAGATCCTGACGCTCATGTCCTAGACGGGTGAGTGCCGGTGACAAGAAAACACCCAGCATGCACCTAGGTCCTTCTCCCCCATCCCTGGCTGCCCAGGATTGTGCTCATTTGTCCGGGCGTCAGACCATGCGCCCAAAGGCTGCGGGTGGGCGTCTCGGGCGCCTTGAGTTAGATCCTGTATCGGCCAGCGCTTTGAGCAGCTCTTGAGCTGGAAAAGCGCTATATAAGAACGATTAAATAAATAAATAAATAAATAAATAAAATTCACTTAGCTCCTGAAATAGGCATGATCGTGGGTCGAACGCAGAAGAAGAAGAACAAGTACAAGAAAAACAAGAAGAGCATGGCTAAATTCTTGTTCCTTACTGTATGCTAAGCTCCATGATCCAACAATCATCGCTAAATTCTATTCCAAAAATACTAGCTCCAACAAGGATTGCTAAATCCTGTTTCTAAATGCTAACTTCAACAAGCATAGCTCTAATGGAAGTCTTTACATCTGACATGTAATGTCGGTTGCCCACTGACAAAATGGAGAAGAAAAAAAAAAACTGCGGTGATTTTCAATGTCACTTTAAGTCTCAGCCATTGTCCCATCAACATGAGAAGCTAATATCATTGCAAGCTCTGCTAAAATACCACTGGATCGTGCACAGGCCCACTCCTACACATACAGAGTGTTTGAGACTGCCGAATCATACGTCGTTCTGTCCACACTAGCAGCAGACTCCTCTACTGCATAGCATGTACGTGCACACGCAGCTTCGCTCGTCCTCTGACAAACTGCAGGTTCGTTCGTTTGTTCGTTGTTTAAAATTTACGTCCCCCAACACCAAAGGGCATATTGGGGACGATTAAAATGGAGGCAATTAAAATGGGACTTCCATAGAGGAGGTATTAAACGTTACAATTAAAACTTTTCAGGACCACGTTTAAAATCAGGGGAAATAAGGTAACTACGGGGGGAGGGAAGTCAGTCGTGCACACAGACATACGCAAGGTTACTAAAACCAGTAAGATAAATATAGGTTAAAAGCGTCTGTTAAATTTGGACTAAGCGTCAATAACTAATAATAAGTTTAAGAAAAAAGCTGTACTAGGCATCCCTCGGCAAAAAGTGCCATGGTACGGGATCCAGGGAAACAGCTGAAAGGCTAAAATATAAAAAAGAGCACGTTGCACTCGGCAACCCTCGGCATATGAGCCATGATACGGGCTCCAGAGGAACGGCAAAAATAAACACACAAAAAACAAGGAAAGCGCCTGTAAAGAAAGGCTGGAATATTAATGATAAGAGTGATAAAATTGTACATGCTGCACTTGGCAACCCTCGGCAAGTGAGGCCATGATGCAGGTTCCAATGGAGCAGCCCAATAAAATAGAAGATAAAAATAAAAGTTTAAAATTTTGGCTTAAAAGAAGGCATCACATACATGATGCGGAGATAAAATGCAAACATAGGGCCACCAGAAAGGCGGGCTTGAAAGGTAATAGCCTAGTGAAGGCAAGGACCTCGGTCAATGACAAGATAGCGAAGAATGAAAAAAGGAGAAAGATGCCTACAGAAGTGAGGCAACCTGTGAGTTGTAAATACATCTAGCTGCAAGTAACAGCAAACCAGGGTTAGTAGAGGTTGAGTAGGTGACAAGGTCGGACCAGCAATGGCCAATACCAATAGCCCGACAAGCGTTGCGTAGGTCAGAAAAATCTGCGAGTAGGAGCGGACAATCAAATAAACAATGGTCATAACTAATGGGAGAATCACAAACGCAGGTCATAGGAACAAACCGAGTGCGCCATCGGCCAGAACAGAGGCGAAGAACAAGAGTTTTTAAGAAGCAAGGAATGGAATGATGTAAAGGGAAGGGACGACGTCCCTCCAGGAAAGGGCGGCCAGGACAGCCAGCAGCATACCGTGAGTTCCAGAGCGAGAGAAGTTCGGATGCGACTGCCGCCTTGGTCTCAAGGAGAGAAGGGTCGACAATCAGAGAGGTGGGGGCCAGCCCGGCGGAGCCAGCGGCCGCGGCCCGGTCGGCGCGCTCATTTCCACGTATGCCCACGTGCGAAGGAATCCAAGAGAAGGATACGGTGCAACCCGTACCAGAAAGAGAAGACACAGAGTTTAGGATGTCGTATACGAGAAGAGGTCTAGCCGAAGAAAAACCGGCTTCGAGACAGGCAAGAGCCGAGTTAGAGTCGGAGAAAACGGAGATAGGACAGCTAAGAGGAGGAGAGGACCTCGAAAGAACAAAGAGGGCCTCCCGTATGGCCAGAAGTTCGCACGTGAGCACACTAGAGCCCGGGGGAGCTCCGTAGGACGAATCCCCCACGCCATCAATGGAAAAGCCGCAACCCGAGCAACCGTCCGGGCCGAGGGACCCGTCGGTAAAGACACGGAGAGAACCAGAGGCAGCCCCCACCCTCTCCAGAGCTAGTTGGGTGACCAGAGGCAGAGCAGAACTACGGCTGAGGCCGTCAAAGCCGAGGGAGACAGGTGATGTGGAAACGTCCCACGGGGGGACAAGCGGAGGAAGAGGTTCAACCGGGCACCGACCACCGGGGATAGAGCCAAGAAGCTCGTCAACGGCGGCTCCGATGCCGGGTAGAGAGCGAGGAGTGATCGGCCACATGAAGTCGGGATCCAACTCGTCGACTGTAGAGTTAGGGACACGTGAGGCACGCAGGACGTATCCCGCACAGAGTTTACGGATTTGTAGATCCAACGGGAGAATGCCAGCCAGGCGATATACAAGTATCTGGGGGGTGGATCGGTGAAGAGAGAGCGCAAGGCAAAGAGCCCTGCACTCCACACCGACCAACACCCGGAGAAGACGAGTTGGAAGGTTATAAAAAAGTTCAGCTCCAAAAAGGAGCCGGGAGCGGACAAGAGAAACTACCAGTGTTACGAGAGTGCGCGGGTCTTGAGCCCAAGGCTCATTACGAATAGAAAGAATGATACCTATGGCCTTACTGGCGGAAGAGGCGTTTAGGTTAATGTGAGAGGTATAGCTGCCGTTTTGATGGAAAGTGAAACCGAGGTAGCGCACACTGCGAGAGGGCGCGACGCTGGTGCCAGCAACATGAATGCTAAGAGTAGAAAACAGGGGGTTCCAGCGGAGATAAAAGGGAATGAAAACCGTCTTAGATGAAGACAGGGTCAAACCCACAGAAGCCAGAGAAACTGCAACACGATCAATGTCCGCCTGGAAGGCGGCCATGTCCTGATGGAAGAAAGTGCTGGAGGAGCGAAGGAGGCGTCCCCGTGAGGTGCGCCAGAGAGCAATATCGTCAGCATATAAAGTGGCCGTAGTGCCAGCCGACACGTTGAGTCCCACCTCGGAGAGGACTATGCCGAAGAGAAGGGGCGCAATAACCGATCCCTGGGGCACTCCCATGCTCAAGAGCCCGGGGGGGGGGGAAAGAACCCCTCCCCAGCGCACCTGGATCTGCCGATCGCGAAGAAAGGCGGCCACAAAGGCCGTAATGGAGCTATCGACACCCAGGGAGCGAAGTCTCTCCAGCAGGCCGGCGTGCCAGACAGAGTCGAAGGCCTTCGCGATGTCGAAGAAACACGCAAGGACAGTCCGCCTCCTGGCACGGGCACGACGAATGTGCTCGTTCAGGCGGACCAGGTGATCGACGACACCGCGACCACGCCGGAAGCCGGCCTGGGCGACCTGAATGACACCCCGGGAGGAACAGAAATATTCAAGTCGGTTTTTGATGATGCGCTCATATATTTTGCATGTATGGTTTGTGAGAGCAATAGGGCGGTAATTATCGATGGATTGTCTGGATTTGTGTGGTTTGGGGACTGGGACCACGGTGGCCGTGCGCCAGGACCCAGGGATAGACCCAGAGGAGAAACATTTATTAAAGTGAGCTAAGAGCTGCGTTTTAAAGGAAAGGGGGGCACGTTTTATCATTAAATAATGTACTCCATCAGGGCCCGCACCCTTGCTGTCCGGGCAGGCGCGCAGAGCGCGCAAGAGTTCTGCCATGGTCAGCGGGGAGCGGGAAGACTGAGGCATAACCAGAGGAGGAAAGATAGCTTCAGCAGCAGCCCTACGACTGGCCTCAGCAGGAGAGAGGAGGCTACCGTCGCTGACGGAAACAAATTTAGAGAGAAAGGCAGCTGCCTTGGTATCATTTGAGGTGAAAACTTCGGAACCAGAGGTCAGGTCAGGATTAATGGGACGGTAAGACCCGCGCAAGCAACTTGCGCAGGTTTGTCCAAAGTTGACCTAAGCCCAGGTCGCCAGAGAGACCGGACAACCAGTGGGCTCGTTTAGCTGCGGCAACCGTCCGCTTAGCAGTACTCTTGGTAGACTTCATGAGAGCATGAGTGATAGGGGTACTAACCCGTCTATAGGCGGCATAAGCACGTCGCTTAGCCCGAACAGCATCCCGGCAAGCGTCATTCCACCAAGGCATAGGAGTCCTGGTGGAGGAGGCGCAAGGTCGAGGCGCCAGAATAGTGGCAATAGAAGTTACAATATGACACACGAAAGTCTCAGTGGCATCGACAGAAAGGTCAGACGGAAAGACAGTAGGAGCTAAAAGAACTGAATAACGCTCCCAGTCAATTTTGGCTAAATTAAGAGAGCGTGCCTCAGAGGCGACCTGCGGCGAGACGCCAAGACGAATGAGTATGGGAAGATGGTCTGAAAAAGCAGGGTCGGCAGCAGTCGCCCACTCAGCACAGGCTTCCACCGAAGGGGTAGCCAGGCTCAGATCAATGACGGTACATGATCGGGTCGAACAGTCCGGAATATGGGTAATAGACCCATCGTTGAGAGGAGAGAGATTGGCCGCAGCCAAAGCCTCACGAATCGCAGAAGAATGGGAAGGAAAGGCTGGGTCCCAGGAGGCATCTATGCGATTAAAATCGCCGAGGACTAACCAGTCCTCGTCCCCAACAATGTCGGCGAGCCAGTCAAAGGACATACAACCCGTGGGGTTGTAATAATTTAAGATGAAAAGGTGAGGTAGCAAGGAGTCGTTACAAAAGGTAATCTTGGCAGCAGAGGTGAAGCCACCACCCTCGCCCTCGTCTACGGGACCCAGGTCGACCAGAGAGAGGCCAAGACGGGCATAAGAGGCGACATATACTTTGTCATCCTCATTCGTAGTGAAGAGGGGAGGGTAGTGAAAGCCGGGGATTCGGGGCAAATCTCGAGCCTTACAATTTAAGGACTGAAAGCAAAGGAGATGAGATTGATCAATATCCGGTGAGAGGAGAGGTAAGGAGTCCCGAAGGGGGCCCACAGACCGGCAATTAAATTGCAGAATTTGGAAAGTTTGGAGGGCTGCCATGATGATGGGCAGCAGAGAGATAAGTTTAGGTGGAGTGTACTTGCAACGTGGCATGATCAGCAAAAGCCGAAACAAGAGATTTAATAATGCTAAAGAGTGTGGAGACAAGAAGTCTAATGGGGGCCAGCTCGGACGACAAGTCAGAGAGTCCGGCCAGCATGGGGGTCTCCAGCGAGGTGAGCTGGGAGAGCAGAGCCGAAAAAACCGGGAGAGAAGAAACTGAAACATTTATAGGCCGGGATGGCGAAGCATCGGGCTGATACTGGGTGGAAGGACCAGCCACTCCACGTGCGACGCCGGGAGGGCGCGGCGGGGTGGTCGCCGAAATGCTGGGGCGAACTGCGGGCTCGCGGGCTCCGCGCGCGGCACCCAGCGAAAGAGACGAGGTGGCCCCAGCGGGAGGCTTGGGGCGAGACGAAGCAGCAGGTCTGCGTGACCCCGAAGTCGCAGTCGTCGAACCCCCCCCCCCCCCCCCAGCAGGAGGGCCCGGGGGAGGGGAGGACGAGCGAGGAGCAGAAGGGGAGAGCAATGGTTTAGAAGGGCCCTTGGGGCAAGAAGTGGACAGGTCAGAGGGACCCGAAGACTGAGGAAGCCGGGTGCGTAGTGAAGAGGGAGCTGAGCGCCGAAAGGCGTCCGTGGGCGGCGAGCCGCCAGCGCCAGAGCGCGCCAGCTCTAGAGCCTGCGAGAAAGGGAGATACGTGGAGCCCCGAAGGCGGTTGGCCCGGCGGGAAACCTGTACCTCCGGGCAACCACTCCACGCAGCTGAGTGCGCACCATCACAGTTGTAACAGTGAAAAGTAGAGCTAGTACATTCGGCCGTACGGTGATCCTTGCCACATTTGGCACACCGGTCACGCCGGCGACGACACTGCCACCTCTGGTGACCCAGAAGTTGACAGCGGGTACACCTGACCACCGGTGCCACAAAAGGGTCAACAGCATAGATGGTTCGGCCAAGAGTGACCTCAGAGGGAAGAACCTTAGAAATAAATGTAATCTTAATGCTATTGGACATAGAACCCCCATACAGGGGGAGGCGAGCCACAGCCTGGACCTGATGGCCACTGGCGCAGAGAGAACGCTTGACCTGCTCAAGAAAAGAGCGGTCATCGTCTAGTGGAGGAAGACCGCGCACCACTCCAATGGTGGTGGCAGACGGTATGTACGTAGAGATGGGGATCCCTCCAAGAGAGGAACAGCGAAAGATAACACCCTGCTGGGCTGCTGAGACGCAACCAATCAGCCAGTCCCCAGAGGGACCCTGGCGGATGGATGAGACCTCCCCAGCCAGGGAGGCGAGGGTCTGGGCACGCAAAAATGGTCCCAGACCAGAGAATGTGGCAGGGCCGCCACCCAGATCCCGTATCACGACGGGAAAGTCGACAACGTCAGCACGAGGCCTCGAAAAAGTCGGACGATGAGTACGAGTGGCATTGGAAGGCAGATTTGCACCAGCGCGTGCAGCAGCCGCATAAGAACGGGGCTGGCCCACAGAAGCAGAAGAGGCCTGCTGGGAGCCAGTAGCAGAGGAGCCCGAGGGCCCAGGAACAGAAGAGACAGCAGAAACACTAGTGGACACCCGTGAGGGTGCACCAGAGGATCCAGCATCAGAGGCAGGTACATCATCCACTGTCCCGGTCACCACCTGCTCAGAAGAGGAGGGGACCGGGGAGTGAGCAGCTGACAAAGGAGAACTCTGAGCAACCGACTCAGGGACAGCCGAGGCAGAATCGTCGGCCATCGGAACAGGAGAAGGAGACCGTGAAGGGTCCTGAGGAACATCACCATAGGAAACGGTACGTTTTGAGGAAGTACCGAGCCCACGACCACGCCTCGAATGGCGGTGCGAGGCAGGAGAAAAGCCCCCAGGACGGGGGGTAAGAGGTCGAGAAGGCTTGGACAGGATTCCAGCCTTGTGACAACTGGCCATCAGGCGGGCACGAGTAGAAGCAGCGGCGGCTTTCTTAGCGGCTTTCCTACCCAAGGAAGGGGCCTTGGGTTCGGAATGAAGGAAATCATCAAGTTTGTGAGAAGAAGCGCGTCCACCAGGGGACAAGACATCATCGCTATCGTCGTCCGAGAGATGTTCGATAGGCGATCGGGAACGATCCTGGTCTACCTGGGAGTCGCCAACACGCTCCCAGGCATCGTCGTCGGTGTCCGACATGACAAGGCCAAAGAAGGCCGGCCCGCAGGCCAATGCGAAGTAAAAAGTGCAGTTAAAACTATCTCTAACGTACACACACGCAAACACACAATGGACTTACGTGGTGGGGGGGAAAATAACCTGTAAAAAAGCTAAAAAGGATATACAGTTATCGAAGTCGTCTGGCTCGTACGGCAGACAGCAAACAAAGGAGATGCAGCGCGGACAAGGCAACGAAGGCGCTCACTGCAAGGCGTGCAGTGGAGAGGCGGTGGCAAGGAGGCAGTGAGTGGGCGTAGAGTGACGACAACGTAGAAGCCACACTGCAAAGCGTGATGTAAAGTGGCAACAGCAGGGCGATGGAAAAGCCTCGACCGCACCAGAGCGTGCTGGGCAGCTCCCCTCCAGGGGATGTGCAACGCTAAGGGGGAGCGCAAAAAGTCAAAAGGCGGAGTGCGTCGACGTACAGCAGGGGTGTGCAGGTAAGGCCTCGACCGAACCACAGTGTGCTGGGTAGTATCCCCACCAGGGGACGAGCAACACTGTGTGAGAGCGCAACAAGTAGGCAATGGCATACAGCAGCAAGTGGTGGCAGAGCGTGCTAGCAGAACCATAGAGCAGCGTAAGCAGTAAACATCCTCTTTCTATGAAGGCAAAAAGCAGAATGTCCAAACTGCAGGACAGCTGAGAAAACTTAATGTAGCGATCTCCACCAGGGTCTTACTGTATATTTTCATTGGTCAAGTAGAGTGCGAATAAAACTGATATCGCATGGTAAATTGACCAATCACAGATGACGATGTTTCTAGCAAGGTGTGAAATATTCAAGTTGTAAGAATACAGGGCCTACTTTTAACCCATTTAAGAATCGCCGTCTCCTATGACTTTTCTGCAAAGACTAAAAAAACCAAACGGCCTTCTTGAATCACGACAAAATCCCTTGATTGTCGTGTGGCACCCTGTGCATCGCGAATCCAGATTCTTTGAATTGGCTCCGATTGCCGACTTTCAAAATGTTCTAATTCCGCGAGTCTCGATTGTGTGATTCGGACCTTTTGGCCAATGAGAAGCAGAATACGAATCACGTGATCACAACACACGTACAGCAAAACTTCAAGACCAATAACCCTCAAGTTTGACTCGATGTGCGACTTTCGTGTGGCACTGCGCGATTCAAGTCAAAATGAAATTCCGACCGAAAATTGCTCCGATTCGCGTCAAGTCCAGTAGATTTGACGCTCGTGTGGCATGGGCTTTAATCAGAAAGGTTTTATTTCCGAACCGTCAAAAATTCACAAATACTACAGCAATGATGGTCTCAATGAAATGAAGAGTCTTACGGGTAAATGGACCGACTGAATCAGGAAATGAAAATGGCATTGTTTTTCATTGGCTGCCTAAGCTAGAGTTAACTGATGCCTATAGGTCTACATCTTAAATGAAGCGGAGACGAATCAATGAAATGAAACTGGCATTGTTTTTCACTGGTGAAGTTTGGTTGAAGGAACCTGTCAAGTGTCACGTCCTGAAGTTCATTTTCCCTTTACTGTGTGTATGGGTGTGAGTGTGCTGGTGGGTGGTTGGATCGTGGGTACTCGTGCGTACGTTTATGTTTGTGTGAGTGCCGAATAAATGTCATTGTGAAGGAACTCTTCTGATTGGGGACTATTTTTGGTTGTGCATTCGAATGACGTCAGTGGAAAGCAATGTGTAAAGTGGTCGTCGATACACATTTTTCTCCTCTAGTTTAATTTAAATTCCTCTTTTTTTTTCCAATTAAAGATGTTGATACATTAATGTTATTCGCATCTTAGACGTGGACTATAAAAAATGTCACATCTCGATCGGAGAATATTGCATTCGCGAGCTTTGCGCGCTCGTGAATATTGTCCGGTTTCGATGTGACAAGCTTCCGTATCCCAAGCCAAGAAGCGAATAACGTATAATGTCAATGTGTGTCTTTGACGGATCAATAGGTTATGTAACATGCATCGTAATGCAGGCATAACATGTCCAATACAACTGGAAATTGAAGGCAAAGTATTGCAAACTCTACTATATTACAAGGTTTTCGTATAACTATATCTGTTGGCTTTCAGAGAACAACATCGCTTGCCTTTAAGGCATTCTGCAAACTGCAAACCTTAATACAGGTTCTCCTTACACATCTGTAGGGATTCGTACCATAAAAGCAATTTGCCTTCAAGACATCCGGCAATGGAAAACCGACAACATAATCGAAACAGACAGAAAGGAACGATCTTGAAATAGAGGAAGAAAAAGAAGGAGGAGAAAGAAGAAGAAAAGGAAGACGAGGGGGAGAGAAGGAAGGCGGAAGACGAGGACGATGAGAAAAGAAACAAGCACGTCAGTTCTTATTCCAGGCGGAATCCTCCAACAAGAATAAATCGCATCAACGACACTCTGCGTAGCTGAGACTTGGCCCATGCTTACGTGGGCCACTCCACTTGACAGACGAACTATAAGCTACGCTGTGTGCGCCACCGATCGTCTTCAGGCATTTGTATCTGCAATAGGAGCTCGAAAGATTAATCAAAAGACGAATCGCACGAAGAAATGAAGAGGAAGAGGAAGAAGAAGAAGAAGAAGAAGAAGAAGAAGAAGAAGAAGAAGAAGAAGAAGAAGAAGAAGAAGAAGAATGTGTGTTGTCCAATTTGGCCGAAGTGATTGAGACGCAGTCATTCAAACTGTAATTTGAGATTCAAATTGTGAAGAAGAAGAAGAAGAAGAAGAAGAAGAAGAAGAAGAAGAAGAAGAAGAAGAAGAAGAAGAAGAAGAAGAAGAAGAAGAATTCTGAAAGGAGAAACCTAAAGACTGAAAATCAATACTACTCGCACAAAACGAGAAACCGCAAAGGCCCAACACAATTCTTGGGAAAGAGCAAAGGGAGAGGAGCTAGGTGGTGGTGGTGGCGGTAGTAGTAATAGTAGTAGTAATAATAATAATAGTAGTAGTAAAAGTAGTAGTAGTAGTAGTAGTAGTAGTAGTAGTAGTAGTAGTAGATCAGTAGTTGATGGTGTAGTAATGGTAGTAGTAGTAATTAGTAGCAATAGTAACATCATGAAAATGCATCACTCCACCCACACACACTCACACAAACACACCCACCCACCCACCCACCCACACACACACCTTCTAAGCGAGAGGGACATTACATCGAACTTTGTCTCCAGATTATCCTTCCTACCCTAGCCATACTTTCCCAACTTCGTGGTCCAAGATAAATCTTCCTATCCTTGTCAAACTTTCCCTCCTTCGTGGTCCAAGATAATCCTTCCTATCCTTGCCAAACTTTCCCACCTTCATGGTCCAAGATAATCCTTCCTACCGTTTCAAACTTTCCCACCTTCATGGTCCCAAAAAATCCTTCCTACCGTTGCCAAACTTTCCCACCTTCATGGTCCAAGATAATCCTTCCTATCCTTGCCAAACTTTCCCACCTTCATGGTCCAAACTAATCCTTCCTACTTGCCAAACGTTCCCACCTTCATGATCCAAGATAATCCTTCCTACCATTGCAAGACTTTCCCATTTTCGTGGTCCATTTAGCAGTAACTATCCCGCACGGTGGCGCAAACGGCGCTCCAACACCACTGTACAAATCCCCATAGACCCACCCCTCGCCCTCCCAGCCCTTCACCTTCACAGCCATATTATTTTCCTCCCCACATATTCCCAACTTTCCGCCTTCACTCCAACCTGCATCACCTAAACCGTAAGACAAAAAGCCTCCCTTGCACATTCCACCCGCCCCTCCCCCCCCCCTCTTCCCCATTTAATCTCTGCTCCCAGTTAAATATAAAAAAAGAACGGTCACAAAGACCATATTTTACAGCGACTCTCTTTCATGCCACATCCCAGAAGACCATATTTCACCGCGGTACCTCTTTTCATACTGCATCCCAAAAGACCATATTTCATAGCGGGCCCGGTTTAATACTACATCCCAAAAGACCATATGTCACCGCGGTACCATTTTTTCACACTACATCCTAAAATACCGTATTTCACCGCGGTTGCTCTTTTTACACTACATTCCAAAATACCGTATTTCACAGCGACTTTCTTTAATACTATAACAATAGTTTTCCACATCGCAAATCTATTTTTGACACGCCAAAGCCCTAAAACCCAAGCCTACACAGAGCTCTGTTCCTTACAAGTCCGACAACGTCAATGTGGAAGCGAGCCATTACATATCTTGGCTATGGGGCCGCTATCAGTCTCGCGTACCCCATTGCTCTCCCTGGTTTCGCCTGGTGGCGTGGTGGCGTTGTTGTCAATCCAATCCGCCGTGGTGACGCGCCGCCTTTCTCCTATCCTGGGCTCAACAAAAGTCAGAATAAGGGCTAGCAACTTGAGCAGCTCTTTTGACTATAAAGTCTCTCTCACTACTACTACTACTACTACTACTACTACTACTACTACTACTACTACTACTACTACTACTATAATTCGTGTATTTATAAATGATGTTTGTATTCTATTTTGTTTTTGTAAATGGGGGTTCGATAAGTTGGTGTGAAGCCTCAGCCGTCCCCTGCGTGGGATGTCTTTATTGTAAAGTGACTGGCTGGTGGAGAGCTTTCGGTTTTACCACTAGGGTTGTTTCAGCAGATCTTTTATGCGGATCAGGGGTTGTCCGGTTCCGAATTTGGCTCGGAAGAGTCCGCTGGACCTAAAGCAACAATAATGTAATGTAATCCCATTCTCCCCCTGATAGTTATCCCCGTCTGCCACATCGCCAATGGTTAGGTGTGGACGTTCAACCTCAAGGTTCATTCATGCAATAGTGTGAACCGAGATAATAATATTACAGCACATACAGCTAGTATGACAGACTAGAAGACAATGCGGAGTTGCTCAGCTGGAGTTGATTTTATTTGTACGTTAGTCAGCCCTGTTTATGACGACACCACCCGGAAGTAGTTTTAGTACCGAAATATATGCAAATATTATTACATCTCCCCCTTTTTTTATGGACATACTGCACTAGCGAAATGTGCCGATTTATTATAGATTAGAGTTTATGTATAACCGAAGGAGAGTTATTACTCAAAACATAATGTTCCGAAAGTCTTTCTTTTCTTCTCTTTCCTTTTCTTTTACATTTCTTCAATCAGGCGTTGCGGGCGTCGGACTGGACGTCCACTTCTTGTTTGGGCCAGAGGATGCGCTTGGTTTATGCCTGGAAGTCTTGGATGTACAGGTGCGGCAACAACTGGGGGTTGTGGAGAAAGCGGTCTGGACTGGACTGCTGGCTGGATAGCAACAGGTATAGTTGCTGGCTTGGTGGGAGCAGGCAGCTGTACTGCTGTGTTCGGAACAGGATGAACTTGAATGTTCGGCTGAGGAACGATTGGTGGTTTAGCTGTTGTAGACGGTTTGATGTGCCAGCGGTTTCTTCTGAACAAACCATTTCCGGTGTCCACCATGTAGGATCGAGGGTCACACTGTCGAACAACAACAGCAGGATTTCCCCAATATTTATCTTGAGGGAGCTTTTGGAGGACCACTTCACCAGGACGGAGAGGGCGAAGTGTAGAAGTACCGTGACGTTTGTCATAGTGAACTTTGTTGGCACGCTTTTGCTTACTGTCACGGACAGCAACGGCTTCTTTGTTGATCAAGTGGGGCTCAAGGTTTTGAGGGAGCACAGGAAGAGTTGTGCGAAGGGGACGACCCATTAACAGTTCAGCAGGACTGACACCTGTAGGGACAGTGGGAGTAGCTCTATGGGTCAAGAGAGCTAGAAAGTGGTCTTTCTGGGATAGGATCTTCTTCGCCTCACGAACGGCACGCTCTGCTTCTCCGTTGGCTTGAGGGAAGTACGGAGAGCTGGTAACATGCTGGAAGTTCCACTGCGCTGCAAACAACTTGAAATCTGTAGCAGTGAACTGACGGCCATTATCAGTAACAAGTACTTCAGGGATACCATGATGAGCGAAGATGTTTTTCAATCTGCCTATGACCATGTCGGTGGTGATTCGGGGCATATAGGCAATTTCAAGATACCGACTGTAGTAGTCGACAAGGACGAGATAATGCGAACCTTCATGTTCACATAGGTCAGCAGCCACTCTTTGAAAGGGACGCTCCGGCAGGGGAGTAGGGCAAAGTGGCTCTTTTGGCTGTGATGGCTGGTGTTCTTCACAAAACTGGCAGTTGCGAACAACGCGAACAATATCTTTCGAAATACCAGGCCACCAAACAGATGAAGCTGCTCTTTCTCGGCATTTGGTAATACCAAGATGACCGGCATGGATTGTGTTGAGAATTTCTTCTCGCAGCTTGTCTGGAATGACGATTCTTGATGCTCTGATGAGTAGACCATCCTTGACACTGAGCTCGCTTCTAACCGCATGCAATTCTCTAACTGCAGGGTTGACTTCTTGGATTGAAGCTGGCCATCCATTTGTTGTGTAGGAAATAGCCGCTTGAAGAACTCTGTCTTCACTGGTGTAAGCTGCAATCTGTCGTAGCTTTTCGTCTGAGGCGGGCCACGCCTGACGAACAGAATCCACATAGACTTGGACTTCTTCCTCAAGCTCAGTGATAGCATTTATTTGCTGCTGGGAAACGGCCTGTTGAGGGCTTCGCGACAAAGTGTCGGCAATCACCAAACTCTTGCCAGGAGAGTAGATAGCTATCGGGTTGAATCGTCGCAACCTCATGAGGAGACGCTGACAGCGAAGGGGTGCATCTTGCAAGTCCTTGGTATTGATCAGGGGAACCAGGGGCTTGTGATCAGTCTCAAGAGTAAAAGTCTCAAGGCCAACAAGATACCTTGAAAACTTCTCGCAGGCCCACACTGCGGCCAGGCACTCTTTCTCAATTTGTGCATAGGAGCGCTCAGCAGTGGTCAGGGTACGAGAACAGTACGCCACAGGACGTAGACTGGCATCATGCTGCTGCAGTAACACTGAGCCAAGGCCGTAACTGCTGGCATCGCTACTAACCACAGTGGGCTTGTTGACGTCAAAGAAGGCAAGTGACGTTGCTTTAGAAATAGCATCTTTGGCAGCTTTGAAAGCTTGTTTCTGGGACTCCTGCCAGGTCCATTCACAATCTTTTTCTAGCAGCTGAGTGACAGGACGAAGCGTAGTTGACATGTTTGGAACGAAACGACCAAGAAAGTTCATCATGCCCAAAATACGTTTGAGTTCCGTCACGTTAGTCGGATCTGGCATGTTGCGGATTGCTGCTACTTTCTCTTCGTCTGGACAAACACCATCACCACTGATGCGATGACCAAGAAATTCTATTTCAGTTTTCCGAAACTCAGACTTATCCTTGTTCAGCTTCAGGTTAACATCATTCAGGCGCTTCAGGACTTGATCAAGGTGACGTTCATGCTCTTCAGGATTGGCACTGTGAATGAAGACGTCATCGAAAAAGCAAATGACGTTACTAATGCCTTGGAGGATTTCTTCCATCTTGCGTTGGAAAATCTCAGGCGCTGAAGTGATTCCAAAAGGAAGTCTCTTATAAAAGAAACGGCCAAAAGGACTGATGAAGGTTGTCAACTTAGCGCTTTCAAGGTCTAGAGGAATCTGCCAGAATCCTGATGTGGCATCAAGCTTAGAAAATATTTTGGATCCGTTAAGCTTGTGCAGTATATCTTCAAGTGTTGGGATCATGTAGCGTTCACGCTTGACAGCAACATTGAGCTTCTTCAAATCAGTACATATGCGTACAGCTCCGGACTTTTTCAAAACCGCCACCATAGGTGAGCACCAGTCAGTGGGGTCAGTGATTTCCTCAATCACGTCAGCTTGTTTCATACGTTGCAATTCAGCTTTGACTTTTTCAAGCAAAGGGATAGGGACTCGCCTTGCTGTTGGTAAGCTGTAAGGCTCAGCATCTTCCTTCAATTGAATCTTGACAGGTGTACAACGTACAGGCTGGTCATCAATGTCGCCAAACAGTGGAAGGACGGAAGATGGAGTGACATCATCAATACGCTGGATGAGGCCTAGCTGACACGCTGCAGATCTTCCAAGAAGATTTTCACTATGAGTGTTCACAACAAAGAATTTCATCTTGAAGTCTCCTTTCTTCATCTTCACAACTGTAGTGAACTCGCCTTTGCAGTCAAGCTTTCCACCGGGACTGGTAAAAACTGCATTGGTCGGCTGGAGTTTTGGTCGCCAGTACAGTTGATCATACTCTGCAGTCGATAGGATGGAGACATCGGCACCTGAATCGATCTTGAATCGAACAGGAGTATCACACACATTCAAATGAACAATCCAAGGGGGGTCATTTCTGTTAGTGTTTATAATAGCACCAAGCCTGTAAGTAGGCTGATCGGCGTTGACAACAGAATCGGCTCCTCGGTAATATGTAGGAATGTTGACTGAGTCTGCACTGACTAAGGACGACGCCTCAACAGAGCTGACATTGGAGCGCGATTTGCGACAAACAGCACTAAAATGTCCGTACTTGCGACAGCTCATGCAAGTCTTGCCTCTAGCAGGACAGTCTTGCTTGTTTCTATGCACTGGGTAGCCACATTTGCCACACATCTGACTACTGTCATTGCTACCACGTGACGGTCGAGCACCACCATCACGGTTGAAACGACGACCACGAGAACCACGTTGACCTTGACCACCACGACCACTCTGATATTGTTTGTTGTAGCCACCACCACTGCTTTTGGGGTGTACGTTGCTATGCACTGCATCCAGTACTGCCCGTTGTTCACCAAGCTGAGACTTGACCTGCTCATACTGTCTTGCCTGGGAGATAGCCTGCTGAAGAGTCAAGTCTGGTTGCAGTTGAAGTCGCTCAGACAGCTCACGATCACGCAGACCAACAACAAGTCTGTCACGAATCACTGTCTCTTTCTCAGCAAAACTGGCATGCTCAGCCAAGTCATAAAGGGCACGTACGAAAGTTTCTACATTTTCACCAGCTGCTTGAGCACGTTGGTGAAATCTTGCACGTTCATGGATAATGCTGACTCTAGGGTTGAAGTGGTTGTCAAACATGGTGATCACGTCTTCAAAAGTTGTCAAAAGTGGATCAGGAGGATCTGCGTCATCTCTTCTTTCTGTTACGATCTTGAAGGTGCTATGAATCTTCTCTGCCTCATCGCCCATGGCGTAAATGAGAGCACTAACCTGAATATCAAAGCTTTCACCTGAAAGTTTGGACGCTGTTCTGTATCTGCCGAACCGTTGTCGCCACGTCGGCCATGTTTCAGGGTGAGAAAAATCAAAACGTTGAGGTGGTTTGAAGGACATCTTGAATCTAGCACAAATCTACACAAGAAATGGTGTCAAAGTCCACAGAGGAAGCACCACGTGAATCAGAATTCACAGAAACTGTTTTAAGGTTCCACTAAATGGAAAGCACTGCAGTAACTGCCATCTGAAATCGGATCAAGGTCGTTACAACGATCAGACAGTGTGCACAAGGTCAGCACTGAATAGATCTAGATCTATTCACAGATCTGAAAATGTCCTCACATTCCAACAAATTTACCACCTCGGCTGGAACCACCGCTGTCACCATGCAATAGTGTGAACCGAGATAATAATATTACAGCACATACAGCTAGTATGACAGACTAGAAGACAATGCGGAGTTGCTCAGCTGGAGTTGATTTTATTTGTACGTTAGTCAGCCCTGTTTATGACGACACCACCCGGAAGTAGTTTTAGTACCGAAATATATGCAAATATTATTACAATTCAAATTCTGAATATTATTTTAGGACCTAATATACTTTTCCTTCTTTGTTATTGTTGTTGTTGGTGGTGATGGTGGTTGGTGTCCGTCTTTTTCTTATCTACATTGAGGATAGGGGAGGGGGCAGGATGGGATGGGAGAAGCCAATCGTTGACGGCCCGGAGCTAAACTGGAATTGTCACATCTTTTCTCAACGCGAGAAAATTGTCTAAAACTATTGATCTCTTTTCCTGATATCTTTCCGTAGTTCCTTCCTGTTGTCCTCCTCCTCCTCCTTCTTCTTCTTCTTCTTCTTCTTCTTCTTCTTCTTCTTCTTCTTCTTCTTCTTCTTCTTCTTCTTCCCTCCACCTCAATTTAGCTCTTTGAAGTCTTCGCCTCTCTTGTTCCTTCGGTTCTTTCCCTAATGAAGCTTTGCTTGCCTCTTCCTTCATCCTTATAATCTTATTTTTTCTTTCTCTTTCTGCCGCTGTTTTTTTTGTTTTGTTTCCTTTGTACGTTATTTCCTTGCTTATACTTCTTCTTCTTTCATCCAGCTCCAGTTCGGTCCTGATTTGGCTCGGAGGAGTCCGCTGGACCTAAAGCAACAATAAATCAATCAATCAATCAGCTCCAGTTCGCTATCTGAATTATCGCTTTCTGGCGTTTTTGCGGTTCTCTCCCTTATTTCTGCTCGCCTCCTTCTTCTCCTTTGTTTTCTTTCTTTCCTTCCTTTCTTCATATTTCCTCTTTTTCTCTATCCAAATTCTCGTCTTCTGTTCTTCTGTTTTTTCAAAATTTATCTTATTTGGTTATTTTTCTTCTTGGTATTTTAGTTGTTCAAAGACCTCAATTGCGCAAGAAGAGGTCCCCTCAAAGATGAGGTTTTGTTTTCTTGGTTACCTAAAACCATCAGAAATTGTTGTTGTTGTTGTTCCTCAAAGCGTTGAAGTGCTCTGGTCTCTTACACACTGATTTCTTTGTGCCTTTCGCTTGCTCTGTAAGAAGATTGACCCGTCTAAATTGGGCGGTCAGGTAGCTATCGGTCAAGTGAGTTCGCTTCTGTCAGGAACCAAAGAAAGCATTAGGGTTGCAATGATTGGAAGCATCCCAGGTGGGGCGACCCGACCTAACCACTTTTCTCCTCTGCCATTCTTCTGTCTGTCTCTCCGTCTGCCTGTCTATGTCCTTTTTGCAGTCAGATTGAGACTAGACACATGCATAAACACACACACACACACACTCACACACCCTCACACACAGACTAGACAAACGAATACAGACTAGACATACACACACATTGATGATGATGATGATGATGATGATGATGATGATGATGATGATGATGATGATGATGATAATACAAAAAGGTAAAGGTAAAGGTAATCCCATAGCCTTGTGGACGTAGGGGAGCGAGATGTTGGAGATCGCACTTATCTTGGGCCAGCGTAATGAAGGTGATGCCCATCTCTCTCTCTCGCTGCTTTACCTTTCCCACCCTTAAGAGAGTAGGTACTCAGTCACAGTTGAGTCAACTGGGGGCGTTGTTATTTGTTGCTTCACGTTTTGCGGTCACCCATCCAAGTGCTAACCGCACTGGACGGTTCTTAACTTGCGACATAGTAGCGAGTGCTCCAACCACTGCGCTATCCGACACCCCATGATACAAAGAAGATGATGAAAAAAGCATGAAGGAAACGGTTGATATTTTTCTCCATTGACCACAAGCACGAAGTTCCTTTACCCAAGAGTAATTCGTCCACTTACTTCATATAGCTTATGCATTTCCACTCTGCGACTTCTTCCGACAACTGTGAACATGCATTTCCTGATTAGGTTCCCCGCCGCCATTACTGTCCCCCAAGCGCGACAACTCTTGACAGGAAAGGTACCGAGTTACGGGGAGTGAATCACAACCGTCTGCTCTCTTCGGAATTAGTTCCTGCATAATGCATTGCCTTCAAATGTTTATGACTGGGACAGATTACGTTTCTGTGTGATTGTTGGTGTGTAAGTGTGCTTCAATGATATGGGAGGAGATGTGGGTGGAGGCTGGAGGGAGAGAGGAGGACAAGGGGTGTGAGTCTGTCACTGAGTGTGAGTTTCAGAGTTGTTTTGTTTGGGGGAGGGTTGGTGGAATGTATGTGTGTGGAAAAATAAGAATGAGTGAGAGAGAGAGTGAGAGAGAGATCTAGAGAGAGAGAAAGAAAGAAAGATAGAGAGAGTGAGAGAGAGAGAGAGAAAGAGAGAGAGAGAGAGAGAGAGAGAGAGAGAGAGAGAGAGAGAGAGAGAGAGGGTAAATAGTTATTCATTGCTTACTACAGGGTCCAGCGGACTGTAAAGAGCCGAATCAGGACCACAAAAGCAGGACCACTACTTGGTTGAAAGAGGACTCACCCCTGGTTGGTTGGTTGGTTGTTTCAACCACTCACCCCTGATTCGTATAAAAGATCTGCTGTTAAAAACCCTAGTGGTAACAGTGACGGCATTCCACTATCCGTTCACTTTACAATAAAAGCATCCCACGCAGGGGACGCTGAGGCTGTACTCTACTTTATCGAAAACCCGCTTACAAAAACGTAACAAAATAGAATACAAACATCACGATAAAATATCAACAAAACACATCCATCAAAATGTCTTCATTGCTCAATAATAATATCACAGGAAGTCCTAGTGACCATTTGAGAGAGTTCAGAAGTACTTGTGTATTAGTAAGAAGACTCCTTCCAACGAGAGTACACACACCGAGGTCTAAACAGCATACGCAGGCATTCCATCGCACTGGAGTTTGAGGATCCTGATGCCCATGTCCTAATGCCAGACACACAAACACACTCAGCAAACTACTAGGTCCTATTTCCCCTAGGTCGTTTAGGATCGTTCAGTTGTCTGGTGCGCTAGACTGCGGGCATCAAGCAGCAAATTGACTCTTTCGGCGGCTTGAATGGGATCTTGCTTTCGGCCAACGTCTTGATGAGCTCTGCGAGCTGATGAAGCGCTTTATCAAATCAATGTAAGAAAACAATCATGAGAGCTGCTGGGCAGATAGAGTAACGTCATGACGGACTCCTTCGGAAGATATTGTTAGGTCTAGTCTGGGTAAGCACGCATTCCATCGCACTGACTTTAAAGATCCTGACGCTCATGTCCTAAAGGGGTGAGTGACGGCTACACAAATACACCCAGCACGCCCTTTCTCCCCATACTCGGTAACCAAGGATAGTGCTCAGTTCTCTGGGCCTAAACCTGCAAGTGGTCGCGGCGCCTCGGTCGTCTTGAGTTTGATGCTGTATCGGCCAGCGCCCTGAGCAGCTCTTGAGCTGGAAAAGCGCAATACGATAAGGACTAATAATAAGATGGCGCGTTTCAGTCTACAGCCGGCCACAAACTGACAAGTTTTAACTTGCAAAATGCTTCTAATGTTGACATCATAGAACAACTGATCGCCATCAGTGCGTCACTTATAGTGACTCCATCATAATCACCACCGCAACAACAACTGTACTCAGGGCCGGACCCAGGGGGAGGGGGGGGGGGGTTACCTGGGTTCCAAAACCCCCCACCCCACTCCCCCTCCAAACTAAAAAAAATAATTTTTTTTAAAATGCAAAGGGTTTCAATTTTTTAAAAATTGTTTTTAAAACATTGCAGTTTTTAGTCACTTTTGGTCCAAGGTACAAAGAGTTACATGTATTTATAGACAATTCAACGGAAATCCATTTCAAGGGATCCGTTGAAACGTCCAAAGCGTTTTCCTGTTGAAACGACCAAGTAACCCAACCCCTAAGACTAAATTAGTTATGCAGCCATATTTTCTTGTTCTGGCCGCAAGCCTCTCCCAGCACCTTCACCTTGATACTGCCCTAATCCCCCAAAAACGACTTTTTAGAAATATTAATTAAGATGCTAAGTTAATAATATGACAATTTGTTGTAACAAACATCCGTTGAAACGACCATCACTGAATCGTCCAAAAACATCGGAATGGATTTCCGTTGAATCGACCAGGTACCCAAAAGAGCCGCTCTCCTTCAATGCACTTCTTTCCGAGAAAGATCAATGAAAAGACGTCTGATGTTCAAAAAGCTCAAAGTCCCAGACCATCACAAATGGCTTTTTCAAGATTGCACCATTTTACATCCTTGAAAATTTTTTTTAGGTGGGGGGGGGGGGGGGGGGGGAACCATGCCCTCGGACCCCCCAAGAAGGCTCGGCGCTTCGCGCTTTCGCTGAATCTGTACCCCCCCCCCCCCACCCCTCTACTTTTCCCAGGTCCGGCCCTGTGTACTCATCAATCTGTCATCGCCACCAGCACAACCACCACCATCACCAAAACTGTATCCGCCACTACTACTACTATCACATCATCATCATCATCATCATCATCATCATCATCATCATCATCATCATCATCATCATCATCATCATCATCATCATCATCAGAAGCATGCTCATTAGAAGCATGTTCATTAGAAGTATGTTCATCAGATGCAAGTTCACCATCATCAAAAGCATGTTCATCATCATCAAAAACATGTTCAGTATCATCAGAAGCATTTCAGCAATCATGATCCATCCTCTTCATCATCATTATCAGCTTCTACTACTACTACTACTACTACTACTACTACTACTACTACTACTACTACTACTACTACTACTACTACTACTACTACTACTACATGAACAACAGCAACAACATTATTGTCTTGGTCGTCGTCATCACCATTACTATCCACCAAAGAAGATCTATCACCCATGGGTTATATAATTTGGGGGTGGGTGTCTGAGAAGTTGGGAGTGGGATGGTCGGGATGGTCGGAGTGGGGTGAGAGGAACGAAGTCTTGCTTCAGTCGGTGGGAACTTGGCAATGCTGGCACCATGCAAGGGGTCCAGGAGGTGAAGACGAGGACATGAGTGAGATAAATCAGTTGCTTGCAGTCTTCTGGTCTTTCTTGTCAATCGTTTTTTATTCTTCTCCACCAATACCTTTGTTCTTTTTTTTCTTCTTCATTTCTCCTCCTGTCTTTTGTTCATTAGCTCTCTTACTGTACAGAGAGAGAGAGAGAGAGAGAGAGAGAGAGACAGACAGACAGACAGACAGAAGAAGAGAGGATAGAGACAGAGACAAAGAAAGACAGAGCTATAGAGTGAGAGAGAGACGACAGTTACAGGGGGAGAGAGAGAGAGAGAGAGAGAGAGAGAGAGAGAGAGAGAGAGAGAGAGAGAGAGAGAGAGAGAGAGAAAAGGAGGGAGAGAAACAGACAGACAGACAAACAGAAAGACAGACAGACGGACAGAAACAGAGAGACAGTTACCGAGAGACCGAAACGAGCTTTTCCAGTTAATATTAATTCACAATACATACGCACGCATACAGGCGTAAAATATGCATACATCACATTATCACTGAACAGTAAAATCATTAAAACTTTGACTTTTATAGACTCGCCGCAGTGCACGCACTCCGCCATCCAGACTATTTTTGATGCAGGGCAATGGTAGTAGTCAAGAGCACTGCAGGGAGGCAGAATATTATAGAATTTACATCCTGTAACCCAGTTGTTCTTTTGGAGATGAAATATTTGCCGTAGCCTGCTGACACACGTATATACAGTATTCACGCTACATAAAAGATTACATTCTGTATTAGTGAGTTCAAACCCCGACACCATTTACTCCTCTCCGTTAGTTCCCCCCCCCCTCTCTCTCTCTCTCTCTCTCTCTCTCTCTCTCTCTCTCTCTCTCTCTCTCTCTCTCTCTCTCTCTTCGGTAACTCTCTCTCTGTTTCTGTCCGTCTGTCTGTCTTTCTGTTTGTCTGTCTGTCTGTTTCTCTCTCCCTCCTTTTCTCTCTCTCTCTCTCTCTCTCTCTCTCTCTCTCTCTCTCTCTCTCTCTCTCTCTCAATCTCTATTCTCTCTCTCTCTCTCTCTCTCTCTCTCTCTCTCTCTTTCTCTCTCAACACAAAAACACAGTGAACTCGACCGCCGCCTTGCTGGGAATATCGATACCAGAGATAAAAATAATTCGAGAAGAGATAAAACATGCGAAGGTTAGAAACTAAAAGAAGGAATTAATGACGTGATATTGATGGTTGTTCTGCTGGTGACGATCGAAAAGGGGAGAATTTATGGGCGATGATGTTAGAGGACTCGTCAGAAGCAGCAGCAGCAGCAGCAGAAGAAGAAGAAGAAGAAGAAGAAAAAGAAGAAGACGTAGATGATGGTGACGATCATGATGATCAGAGGGAGGAAGAGGAGGAGAAAAGGAAGAAATAAGAAGATGAAGATGGCGATGATGATGATGATGACGATGATGATGATGATGATGATGATGATGATGATGATGATGATGATGATGATGATGATGATGATGATGATGAACAACAACAGGAACAAGATAATTAGAACAAGAACATGAGGAAGCCAAAGCCGTTCCTGAAAAGTTCTGCAGCTATCGATTCGACATATTTGCAGAAAGTCGACTCCTTTGAAATCAATTTAGTACTGGTAATAGTCCGTTCTTTCACCCTTGGTAACATTAGACAACAAAATCTAAAAATAAAATAGAATAAAATCAAATTCATAACACCTTTTGAGACAAAATATCTCCGTGGAGGTCTTGAACCAGTCACTCCAAGCAACCGTTTCATAACTCTGCGACCGTTCTTGTACTGAATCACACCGTCTTACACTAAGAAGCGACGAGGCAAGCAACGCGTTTATCTATTTAACGCTTCGCACAACAGAATTCTAACTGCTTTCACAATAACGGAAGTACAATATCTAGTAATCAAAGACTCATTCACCTTTCCAAACTACAGGAACAGATCACCTTGACCCTGTTCTATCCCAACCCTCCCACCCCACCACTCCTGAAAAAAAAAAGTTTAAAGTAGCCGCACCAAAAAGATGTCACCTCATTCCCAACACTGAACTAACGCCCACATAAAACGTGAGTTAAGGGAGATCACTTTGCTTCTGACAGTGAAAGGGGGAGATAATGTCCTAAAAAATCAAGGAGAACATAACCGTCATCCTAAGCCCTACCATAAAAGATGCCCCAAGGGCAGGCCATTCCGCCGAAGCTGAACAAGACGATGTTGCAGTTATCGAACCTGGGTTGCAAGCTTATTGGGATCATATTGAGGCCTTCACGTCCAAGATCAGGGTCGTTTAGATCTTGGATCACGTCAAAAGACAACATTTTTGGGAGCCATTGTTGATCAATCTTCTGTGTTACATTAATCCCGATGAGAACAATGTGAACGCAGGCTCTTTGACAACCATATACAGAAACATGATTGCTTGGGTGGAAAGCGTAAACATTCGAAACACAAACATACCATAGCACCCACTTTAAAACGGAATTCCGAACACTCAAAATCTTCATCATCATCATCATCATCATCATCATCATTACACTCATGAGTCCCCATCGACGAGAAACTCTATGCAGACTGAGGTTTGACGGCAGGAAGGAATGGCAACAAAGGCCGGCCATGTGGAAGTGAAGGCGGAGAACCTGGTCTTTTGGGACCACTACGCGCTAAGGACCTAGACTTTGCAAGACTTTGTCCTTCACCTATTATTGTAAACAACATAATCAAAAGTTACTAGTATTGGAAGTTTATATCATGCAGTACTAGTACTAGCAAATGTACAACTGGTACAAAGTGATATTCTCTTCCCGTGATGAAACAGCACAGTTGTATTTTCGAGTATACGTTCGAAAGTATTTCTTATTCCCGCTCTATCATATCGCGTGTTTGTAGACTTCAAGACAGCGTTTGACAGAGTCCGGCATGCAGCTCTGTGGGCAACCATGAGAGTGTACAACATCAGCCCTAACATTACTGAAGTCATCAAAAGCCTGTATGACAAGGCTACCAGTGCAGCCCACAACAACGATATCGGGACCTGGTTCAGAACAACAATCGACGAGGGTCAATGATGCCTACCCTCTCCAACATTCTTCAACATCTTGTCAGATGCCCTTGCAGATTTCGAAGGCACAACCAGCATAGGGGGTAGAGCAATCTCCAACCTCCGTTTTGCGGATGACATTGATGGATTGGCTGGAGAGGAACAAGAACTTGAACAGCTAAAAGAGAGGCTTGACACCACCTCCAGAGCCTTTGGAATGGAAATAAGTTCAGAGAATACCAAAATGATGACCAACACCACCAATGGCATCAACACGGACATCACAGTCCAAGGCCAAGAAGGATTATACAGTGTATAGCTTCAAATATTTAGGAGCCATTGGATCAGACAATGGGTACAGACAGTACGTTCTCTCCAGGATCGCACAAACAACTGCTGCCCTGACAAAGTTGAAACCCACTTGGAAAGACGGCACCATCAGTCTACACTCCAAGGTAACACTGCTGCGCTCTTTTGTCATCTCCATTTTCCTATACGCTTGCAAAACATGGACCCTCACAGCAGACCTATAACGAAGAATACAAAGCACGGAGATGAGGTGCTACAGAAGACTTCTGGGCATTTCCTATACCCAGCACATCAATGACGAAGTCTAACAGACTATCACACAAGCCATTGGACAACACGATGATATGCTCACAGTGGTAAAGAAACGGAAACTCCGATAGTATTGCTACGTCACCAGAGCACTAGGTCTTCCCAAAATCATCCTGCAAGGCACGGTGCAAGGAGGAAGACGAAGAGGGAGACAGAAAAAGAGGTGGGAGGAAAATATTCCAGAATGGACTGGCTTGACACTGAGCGAAGCCATGAGGGTTGCTGAGAAAAACGATCATCTGTTGTGCCCCAACGACCTTAGAGTTACGGGCTAGGCTAGGCTAGGATAGGATAGTACTTCTTTGACATCTAGTCACGTTTTCAGACTGCTAGGTATACAACCACAACAAGCAAAAGACCATAGGTGCCGGGTCGTTTGTTTGTGGCGCAGACCAACAACTGTGGAGCAGGCTTCCTTCCCCTAATCACTGCCACAAGCTGTCCGAAAGGAGAAATAAAAGAACCCCTTAGAAGCAACCTACAGCAGCAAATGAATCAACGTATTGATTGTGGCTGCTCAACCCAAAAAGAAGAAGAATAAGAAGTGGTAGTAGAAACCTACTTGGTTGACCTCGACCTACAGAGACAACGTGTTTCAAGTGTACAAAACCTATAATAACCTGGACAATGTAAGTTGGTCAGGCTTTTATTGTACTTTACCACAATGTTTCAGAACATGTAACCGCAGAGGGGGGGTGGGGGGGGTTCTTATTCAATGTTTTAACACTAACCTTCGGATTTTTTTAAATATTTCTAACCGGCTCGCTACTTATACATGTAGGAACCACCATCCCGTTTGACTAACACATGGAATGTGCTATGGGTTAATTCAAATCAAATTAAAACGCATCTCACATTTATTCTGGTAAAAACTGGAGATCCCAAAATTTGAAGTAGAATTCTATCGATTTGATAAATGAAACTTTTTGTGAAAATGTCCTGCTAATCAGACCCAATAAATAAAACGTGACAAACAAAGGATGTTTTCAAAAAGTCTTCACGGCTAATTTGTCCTCGGCTACTACTACTACTACTACTACTACTACTACTACTACTACTACTACTACTACTACTACTACTACTACTACTACTACTACTACTGTTGTTGTTGTTGATGCTACTACAATAACTACTACTTTTACTATTATTATAGAACTAAAAGTACTCACCAGCATTATGGTATGATTTTTTTTTTAATTTTAAAGTCGTTGAAATGATTGTAGACATAAACTATTTTATATCAAATAATAACAAATATAAACACATTTTCATTGAACTAAAAACAAAACAAATTTGGTTACAATTTGGAAAGACAGGACCATCAGTCTACATTCTAAGGTAAGGCTGCTGCGCTCCCTTGTCATCTCCATCTTCCTATACGCTTGCGAAATATGACCCTCACAGCAGATCTACAACGACGACTACAAAGCATGGAGATGAGGTGCTACAGAAGACTTCTGGGCATTTCCTATACCCAGCTCATCACCAACGACAGACCATCACACAAGCCATTGGACAACACGATGTTCTGCTCACAGTGGTGAAGAAACGGAAACTCCGATGGTATGGGCACGTCACCAGATCATCAGGCCTTGCAAAGACCATCCTGCAAGGCACAGTGCAAGGAGGTAGAAGAAGACGGAGACCGAAAAAGAGGTGGGAGGACAAAATTCGAGAATGGACTGGTTTGACACTGAGCGAAGCCATGAGGGTTGCTGAGGACAGAGAAAGATGGAGCACGCTGGTTAAACGATCATCTGAGCACGCTGGTTAAACGACCTCCGAGTTACGGGATAGGATTGGATATATATTCTGTATTTTGTTTCCTTCGTCCACAATGTTGCAAGATTTGTTTTCTTTTTTCTCATAGGACCTCCGGTTTTTAATACGGATCAATTATACTGCAATAGCTTCGTATTTCAGGTCAAACACAATGACGTTTTGATGCAAACAAACCGTAGCTGACACTGCTTTGTCTTTTTGCCTGTCGATACCTGTCGCATACCATTATAACTCGCCCACAATATTGATTATTGGAGAGCGACTTTTAGTTAGGGTTTTGGGGTCCAAAAGAAAAAAGAAACACACTTAGAAGTCAGAATAAGACAGTAATAATGATTAATGTAGTCATGTACGTTGAAATCAAAGTGGATAGATATTCCTAAAATGAGGTTTATTTTAAAGCAAACATCCTGAAATACATAAAATGCAAAAGAAAAAAGAATATCACGCCGTGTTAATTTTCAAGTTAGAACCTAATTTTTTTTTATAGAAGGTGGCAAACTTGAGAGAAAAGTAGAATAATGTAAGTAGCTGTACTAATAGAAAGAAAATGAAGATTTGAACTTGACAACCAAGGTAGAAATATGCTTTGTAATGTACATTTCGAAATTTCAGTGAATGAAAATTAAATTTCAGTGAGACACTTTTTCAGACTACAAAGCTTTTTAATTATGACTCATAAGAGACTAAAATTACAATAAATCATGAAATAATAGATAGAATTGGATGAAACGATGCAGGTACACTCATTATGTTGTTATTCACACAAAAAATGAACATGGATGGCTGATCTACGTTGTGATCTATATAAGTTACACTTCGTACACCCCTTAGTCAAAACTTGCAGTTTTTGGCCTACACCACAGTTAACATGAAACGGTAATCAGAATGTTTTAAAACTTTGAGATGTTATCTTCATTAACGTATTGTTACACTCCCGCAGTAACGGCTAGAGTTCATAGGTTGAATTATTTCTGTCTCTGTCTGTCTGCTTGAACGTCTGTTTCACTGTGTCTGTGTGCTTGCCAGTTTGCTTGTTGATCTCCGATGTTAACGGTTCAACTTGGTACACACGTTTTATTCAATGATAGGTAAATGCAAAGTGAATTTTTGTTTTCCCCCCTCAAGAGACGCGGCCGCAAAGCAGCGCCACGAGAAGTCGGATATCAGCAGTGTTTATTGTCCGATAACAATGAAGTTCGGGAAACAGATTTTGTAGGGTTTCAGGTCAGTGACCACCGAAAATGGGAGTGACAGACTCTTAATGCGGCAATCTGTTTCAACCTCACGTTTACATGCACATGTTATTGTTGATACATTGAGAGGACACGTGTTTCCTTTCTTGCTATCATGAAATTTCGGCTTCGTAAGCGCGCATGTGCGCAAATCGACTTACCCAAATACCTTAATGTGAGTCTGACGCTATTTTATCTTGAGCTTTTACACTAGACATTATGATCATAGAAGAGTATATTTATAGTAATTTTGTGCTATACTGGCTCTGCCTGCAGCCGCCCTATTTTCGTTGGGAAGACGACCCGAGTTTTCACCCGCTTCGGTGACAAATGTAAAATTTTCAATTCGAAATAATACTGGCGTTAAACGCCCACTCTTCTACGAAAGTATTACAATGAACTTTGATGTTTAACATCTACACCCACCATTTGCGATACGGTAGACGGGGTTAAACATCACAAAAGAAGAGGGGTAGGGGCCTAAATAAATACTGAACCACCAGAGCAAATATATTGCTAAGACGGACATCGACAGTGAACAATTGCCACTGTTATGGCAAGATCGCAAAGCAATTCAGCTGTATTTCCAGACGGTCACATATAACTTGAAAGCCAGCAGTTTCAAAAGTAGTTTTTTTTTTCCTGGAGCTGTTCTGTCACGGTTGTCTCCTAAAGAAGAAATGAAAACACGGAGCCATCGGCCGCTCTTTGAACTAACTCTCTGCAATCTTAAAAACTTAACTTGTTTCCGGCAGTCGTGGAGACAGATCAAGTCGTGCTTAGAAAATTGTGGATCCAAGCGACCTTGACTGCAAGAAAGTGCAAAAATGGATGACCTAAATCTACAAGGTTGAGTTGCAGTTAAAAGGATCTACATCTCTCTCCGCCACTGACCCTTCCGCCATCTCCCCCTCTCCCACACCCTCTTCCGCATCTTTCTCTTACTTCCCATCCCCACTCCCGCCGCTTGCTTCTCTCTCCCTCCCCCTCTCTCCCCCCTCTCTCTCTCTTTCATTCAACCATCATTTTTTACCTTAGAAAATGCTATTCCGTATTCGTATTACATAAGTCTGCTGTAATTCTTAACATTCTTCAAAGTGCTCTTATCGCTTATCGGCAATGTAAGCCTCGCGTGAAACGCTTATAAATGCATGAAGGCACCTAGGTCAGTGGCTTCCGGAACAAGCATTTTTGCAAAGCGCCGCACGGACGTAGGCCTATGTCAGAAAGTGCTGAGGTATAAACAAGATGGAAGCCCCTACCTCCCTCTTTTCGTTCCTCCCTCCCTCTGGCTCTCTCTCTCTCTCTCTCTCTTTCTCTCTCTCTCTCTCTCTCTCTCTCCATCTCTCTCTCACTCTCTCCATCTCTCTCTCACTCTCTCCATCTCTCTCTCACTCTCTCCATCTCTCTCTCTCTCTCTCTCTCTCTCTCTCTCTCTCTCTCTGTTAGCAGAATTGTCCATTGGTAGAATGCAACGGCCGGTAGGACGTGATTCAAGATTCCATCACTTTATATTAATTACTGACCCCATAAATTACAAGAAAACGTAGTCACAGCCCTACAGTGGAGAAAGATTTTTATGTAGTGACTCTTTATACGGTGTATCACATCCCCCGTGTCGCTGCAGCTGCACATAAGCTTTTCAGTGCGCTATTATATATAATAAAAACAACCCTCTTATGGAAAGGGGCGAGAAGGCCAGTCCATAATGTTATGTCAGAGACACGAAAGAGGCCCTACGTGACTGCAGTTATCAAGCAGTCAGCAAGCGCGTGTTTAGCTTGTTATCGAATTTTTCATGATTAAGATACTCCATCATTCTCTCCCCTTGATTTTTGCATGTTTCTCTCCCTTGCCTGCACAATCATGGCGATTATGAGTCGAGTAGTCTCTCTTCAGTCTGTTTTACAAGCAGAACCTATCCTCGTTAGTAAAAAGCAGCTTTCAGCGAAACACTGCACTATAGAAAAAGAACGATATATATTGTGTAACACAAATCCTCCTTCTTTTTCTCCTCCTCCTCTCCTCCTCCTCTCCTCCTCCTCATCATCTACAGTAAAATAAATAGCAAACGTGTTTGTATTAGTAACCCCAAGGCTAACTTTGCCAACATTGTCTCGTCCTCTTCATTCAAAATAAGCTCTCATCTTTTCTGAAGACCATGCACAGTGGCTAATCTGTTCCACGAATCGATGGTTCCTAATCAAAACAACAATAACGCATTATCCTATCCTATCCTATCCTGTACCGTAACTCAAAGGTCGTTGGGGCACCACAGATGATCGTCCAACCAGCGTATTCCATCATTCTCTGTTCTCAGCAACCCTCATGGCTTCGTTCAGTGTCAAGCCAGTCCATTCTCGAATGTTGTCCTACCGCCCACCTTTTTTTCTGTCTCCCTCTTCTTCTGTCTCCTTGCACCGTGCCTTGCAGGATGGTTTTTGCAAGGCCTGATGCTCTGTGGCGCATTGTGGCGCACGCAATTATCCTACTTCACCTATTCTTCATCAATCATTTTCTCGCTTACTTTATTCAAAAATAGGCTCTGCAGTTTCAGAGCTATTTTCTAATGACCATGCACAGTGGCTAACGTGCTCTACAAATAAACAGTTTTCTATTACAAACATCAATGTTAATGCAAAATGGTGCAAGCAATAATCCAAAACCATTTTATTCATATTTGAACCTGTATATAAGATATAACTGACTGCTTTACACAGGAAATTATTCCATGGTAAATAGGTAATCATTTTTATATTGACTATATATTACTAGATCATAAGAATATAAAAAGAGAGATTATAAGGATAAATCTATTTTTTTTTAAAGCAACATATTTTCACAAATATTTGATATAGCAAGAGGCATCAAAAAATAAAAGAGTACATTCTGCACACAGAGTAACGCCAATCACTGTGAAAATTCTGTAAAATTCAATTTGGACCTAGTGCGCTTTGAAAGTAGAACCAAAGTGTGAAGAATAAAGAATACAGAATGCATAATTTAGTCAACCAAATAACAACAGAACATTGCAAATGGAAACTGCCCTGATGTTGCTAAGAAATCGCACGCGCACACACCTACACACATACTTGCGCAGACATTATTTGGACTTTCCTCTATCGCCACATACGTTCTGTGGACAATGGGTCGTGCTACGACCCCCTTTTTAAGTACTTTAAAGTGTTCTAACCCTAACCCTAACCCTTACCCTAACCCTAACCCTCACGGATCATTAAATGGACGTCCCAACAAGGAGGTCTGTCCAAAGAACGTATGTAAACTTGCACTAGTTTGTCCCAATAACGCCGTGTAAACATCCTCACATGCACACACACACACACCCCACACACACACCCATACACACACACACACACACCCCCCACACACACACCCATACACACACACACATCACAAGCTCCAACAAAAGATGAAGTAAAAAAAAACAGTGACTTCGCGAACGATGGTAGAAAGTCATTGAACCCCCACTACCCACAGTGTGCAAGCACCAGTACACGTACAATGCAAGGGCAATGAATCAAAGAAAATACGTCACAGAGAGAAAACCTTGCAACAGTTTGGACCACAGGGGTCTGAAAGGAGTTCTGCTAGAAGGGCTGTTTACCATGTCATCGCCCAATCCTCGGGCAGTCGGGCGAAATTGCACACTTCCCATTGTTTACGTAAGACTACGGAAATAGAAAGAGGTGCACCGGAATTATAAGAGGTGGGTGGTAGAGAGAGGGAGAGAGAGACAGACAAACAGAGAGAGAGACAGAGAAGAAGAAGAAGAAGAAGAAGAAGAAGAAGAAGAAGAAGAAGAAGAAGAAGAAGAAGAAGAAGAAGAAGAAGAAGAAGAAAAGGAGCGGAAACAGTACTTGAAGACGGAAGAAGGCTAATGCGTTCTTGTTTTTTATGACGAGACTTAAACCATTGTTCTATCACAGCGCACTTTCTAGCTCCACAGGCTGCTCCACATTTTAGCTCCACAGGCTGCTCAAGTGTTATACACGCAAACAAACAAACAAACAAACAAACAAACAAACACATACACACATGCACACACACACACACACCATTGGCGATAATGGCAAAGGAGGTTATAATCATCGTAGAGAAGAAAAAAGCGGGGAGGGGTGGGGAGAGTGGCGTGTGGGGGGTGGGGGTGGGTGGGAAGAGAGAGATGGTATTGGGATCTAAATCAACACTGAACCACTAGAGCAATCACACTGCTAAGGCACACATTTTCTTTTCTTTCTTTAGGTAGATTAACGTCCCCGGACACATCAGCGTATAGGGGACTACTTTGAGGCAGACAGTGACCAATGACCACTTTTATCTTGCCCTCCGCGGGACTGGAACCTGGGTCACCGGTGCGCCAGACGAACGCTCTACCACCGAGCTACGGAGGTGGGTCTCTCCTTTACGGTCCTCAGTCTATTCAGCAACAAGACAGCGCCATTACTCCAAGACAGGCCAACGCGTCGGCAGTCACGCGCCGCTTGTGACAGGAAACGTGACAACGTGACAGGGAGGAAGTGACCAAAGGATTGCAATCGATCACAGGCATGCAGGACTGCTTAATAGACTTGATTCAGTGACTTGTTGTTATCATCGTCGTCGTCGTCATCATCATCATCATCATCATCATCATCATCATCATCATCATCATCATCATCATCATTACCCCGCCACCATCACCACCTCCACCACCATCATCATCGTCATCATCATCACCACCCCACCACCATCACCACCAGCGCCATCATCATCATCATCATTTTCCTTTTTCAGCTTCATTTTCAACCTCATTATATTCTCCAATGTAAATTATTGTTATTGATGTAAACAGGACAATAAGCAAAACACAACAACAAGACCAAGAACAAAATCAGCAACAACAACGGCGGCAACAACAACAACAACAAAACAACCAAATATATTTTTTTAAACTTACCTTTTACGATTGTTTGAAGATGAGGACTTCATGGTTGCCATTTACTGCTTGTGATGTAAGTAATCCAAATAACGTCGTCACCCTGCTGTCATGGCAGCCGTAGAATAAGCAAATACCACAAACTCTGATTTTAACTTGGTTCACAAATCAACAATCACACACAATCACAAATTAGCACCCCTTGAAATCACTCCAAATTACTGCAAAAAATACTCCTTGCCCAGGAGATTATGATCCGAAAGTACTTCAGTGCTGTGAGGAAGTTGCAGTATTAATCCACAGTGGTGAGGAAATAACTCCAAATGGAACAATTAACTCCTGTTGTGCCCAAAATTACTCCGGCTGTGACGAATCTGCTCCGGCTCAAATCATAAGCTCTGACGAATAACTCCGGCCAGTTATGCATAAAATCACTTCAGTTGTGACGAATTAGCTCCAGTGCAACTCAACTTCGTGACGAAAACCACTTCAACATTTTTTTTTCATGTGACGAACATACAAAAATTTTTTACTCTTCGAGGGTATCAAAGTCATTCCCCGAAACTGTCGAAATCACTCAAATGAATAACACGCCCGCGACGAAATCACTCTAGTTTTAATAAAAGTCGTGACGAGATTACTCCCAAATTAATCCCACGATTACCAAAATTACTCGTTCAACTAGTCCGTTAAACTGTCACAAAATAATTCTATATTAAGCACATGCCAGGCGAAGGTTCTCGATGGGAGTGTCACAATCACTTCAAAAGTAGTCTACGAATGTTCCGAAAGCACTTTTAAAATACTGTATGAATTATGGGTTGCTGACAACTTTGATGGAAAATCTTCATTAGTTACCTTTTTTCTACTAAATGAATGTAGCAATTACTGACGAAGGTGTCAGAAGTATTTTAACATAAGAGTGTTGACATTATTTCAACCTTACTCAGCACTCGTGAAGCAATTACATTACGGTGTATTTGTTTTGTTTTGTTTTTTAAACTCATAATCATCTGGTCAAGGTAGCTGTGCTGTAGTGTTTTGGTTGAGAAAATTGTCCCAAGAAGTTTGTCTCATTTTACCTGTAAAGAGAACAATTACATCTCCTTTTTCTAGTCTCCTCTTGAGCTAACGTGTAGTTAAAACGAACTTTATCATACAGATTTACAACAATCATCATCATCATCATCATCATCATCATCATCATCATCATCATCATCATCATCATCATCATCATCATCATCATCATCATCGTCGTCATTATCATCACCATTCCAAAATAGAAACAAAAACAAAAAGCAATGTAATAATTCAATCAATCTCAAAACGCGGCGACCTGAGGAAATCCCCATAAAATCAATTCAACAGACGGGAGAAAAAGAAAAAAAAAGAATGTATTCTTAAAGTAAAAATTAAGTTAACATAATTTATGATGTAATCCAAGAAATATAATGAAAATTCCAATGAACGTTATCTGTAGTAGCGTAGAGATCGTGAGAACACGCGTTACGCTGTTCGCTCAAAAGTCTTAATACCAATAAGAAATAAATCACAATGTTTCAAAGTTAGCAAACCACCTTGTTGTTACTATTAACTGCGCCACTGCGCACGGTAAAGGAGAGCGATTGTTGGAGCCTCAGGGGTCAAATGGTAAAATCCTTGAGGTGGTGGAGGTGATCGATCAGCTGGCCTTTGAAGAGTCTTAAGACTCGACGCGAGGCACCGCCATGTTTCACTCCATTGGACTCATCTCAAGGATTTCACGATGCACAATTGCTATTACAATAACCTTTACATCCACAGCACATTATTTAGCAGTAAGCAATCAATGCGTTAATTCTGACTAATAATAATAATAATAATAATAGTCCTTCAGTCTGTGCTGATGAAGGCGACAGGATAGTCGCTGAAAGCTACACGAGTAAGTAGCCATTTACGCTTGTGTGACTTGTCAAAACTCTGTAGCCGATAAATAATAATAATAATAATAATAATAATAATAATAATAATAATAACAATAATAATAATAATAATAATAATAATAATAATAATAATAATAATAATAATAATAATAATAATAATAAATAATAATAATAAAAATAATAATAATAATAATAATAATAATAATAATAATAATAATAATAATAATAAGAAGAAGAAGAAGAAGAAGAAGAAGAAGAAGAAGAAGAAGAAGAAGAAGAAGAATTTTCTTCTTCTTCTTCTTCTTCTTCTTATTATTATTATTATTATTATTGACTGAATAATATGGTAATTGACTGAATAGTTCATTAATAATAGTGGAATATTTCACTGAATATTAATAGAATATTTTATTTAACAATACTAGAATATTTTACTGATTAATAATATATTTCACTGAACAATATTATATTTCACTGAATAACAGTAGAACATTTCTCTGAAATACAATAGAATATTTCACTGAATAAAAATAGAAATATTTCATCGAATAATAGTAGCATATTTCATTTAATAATAATAGAATAGTTGATTGAATAATAGTAGCACATCTCATTTAATAGTAATAGAATATTTCACTTTCACTGAATTCACAGTAGGAGAATTTTTCACTGAATATTTAATAGCATATTTAATGTAATAAAAATATAATATTTCATTTCACAGTAATAAAATATTACACTCAGTAATAGTAGAAATTTAGACTGAATAATAATAGAATATTTCACTTAAACCGTTATAAAATATTTCACTGAAAAAATAGTAGATAAATTGATTGAAATATTAGTCCAGTATTTCGCCGAATAATAATAATATTGGAACAAAAAGACACGAAGGTCAAGAATTACTCCTTCGGATGAGAGTATAAACCGAGGTCTAGTCTGTGTCGCATACATTCCATCATAACGGACTTTAAAGATCCTGACGCTCATGTCCTAGACGGGTGAGTGCCGGTGACAAGAAAACACCCAGCATGCACCTAGGTCCTTCTCCCCCATTCCTGGCTGCCCAGGATTGTGCTCAGTTGTCCGGGCGTCAGACCATGCGCCCAAAGGCTGCGGGTGGGCGTCTCGGGCGGCTTGAGTTAGATCCTGTATCGGCCAGCGCCTTGAGCAGCTCTTGAGCTGGAAAAGCGCTATATAAGAACGATTAAATAAATAAATAAATGTCTAAAAAACATTTTTTTTCTTTATTTTTCTTACTTGGTACTTGTTCCTGTTCGCCAGAGACATTTCATTGTTATCAATTGTCAAAGGGTAGCTGCGTGCCCTTTATGCTCTGCATGTTTTGTTTGCTTGTCTCGCGAATAGTTATATCATTTCTGTTTAAACCAACTACACCAATAAAACACCAATACATAACCAAGATGGCGGACAGGTAACATGCACTGTCAGGGTGGCGGCGAAGTTGTCATATATTCTTTCTTATTGTGAAGCCACAGCGTGTTAGTTATGCCAGCCAGTTTATTCAGAAGTGTTTGTGAAAATCCTTACTTTTAAAATCGTCGACATGATGCTGTTGTGTTGGAAAACTCGTTCACTATTGTTTGCGCGTTCTGCGTAGATAAACTAGGTCTACAGCAAGAAGTGCTGTGTGAGTTTGGCTCCTTGTACAGTTATGTGTGTCGCTAGTCATGCTTTGAGATCAACTAGTTCACTTTTTGTGTGTTATTGATTGTGTTGTTAGCTCTGCGTTACTACACTACATTGCTACTTTGCTGATTAATCAAATCTTGCCCATTTGTTCATTTTTGTGCTTTTGCTTTGTGCCTATAAACTGACCTAGTAATGGGTAGCGTGTTGTAGTGTGCTGTAGTGTGTTGCAATGTCAGCACCTCAGTCGGACTTGAGCGATCTGAGTGAGTCAGATGTAGTAGCTGTCAGTATCGACCAGCATAATAAAAGAAGTGCAACGTCTCCACTGTCCGAAACTGAGGGTATTAAAAGGTTTCATCTAAATGAGTCAAGCAGCTCTACTGAGGGGCTAGATAAGACGTTAGACTACTTTTTTGAGGGGCGTGACAGCTCTACTCCTGTCAGTGTCAGTGTGCACGGTGGCAGAGGCCGAGGGGTTGCTAAATCATACTCTGCCGTCGCTTCTACTCCTCCTGCTTCTGTTGGTGCTATGAGTTCTGCTGGTGCTATGAGTTCTGTGGGTGTTAAGAAAAGCGTGCTACCTCATAGTGGTGTGGTGAGTGGTGAAAAGGGTGAAGAATCTCGAAGTGTTTCCTCCACCATGACTGGGGGTGTTGCCGAAGACATTAGAGAGATGATGAGACAGGAGCTGCGTGCTGTGCTGTGTGACAAAGAAGTAATTGAGCTACACAGTGATGCTGTTGCAAGAAAGCTGGAGCTGGGGCCTATCAAGGAGATGATTGGAGAGCATGAGGTCAGAATTAAGGAGCTTGAGAGGAGAAATTCACATTTAGAACAATACTCTCGACAAAACAGTGTTAGGATAATTGGTATCCCTGAATCAAAAGATGAAAACACAGATGAGATTCTCCTGACTATAGCAAAAGCGATTGAAGTTGATATTGACATTAAATTTGTAGACAGGTCCCACAGAGTGGGGCCAGAGTCAAGAGGGGTGAGTCGACCCATCTTAGTCAAATTTGTATCCTTTAGGGAAAAGATAAAACTGACTAAACAAAAGAAAAAACTTGCCAAAGTTAGTGGAAAGAAGCTCTTTCCTGGTCTGAAGTGGCCACCACCTCCTCATGGCTGGACCGGTTCCAAGGAATACACCCATAAGGTGTTTATTAATGATGATCTGACGGCGGAACGAGCTAAAGCAATGGCCAAGGCCCGAGGTCTAAGAAAGGCTGGGGTTTTAGACCAGGTATGGTCACGAGGGGGGTCAGTATGTGTGAAAGATAAAGACGGCAAAATTCATGTTACAAACGAAATGACTGATTTTGACAAGTTTGACAGTACGCTCTAACTTGCATCCTCTAGCTCATGCCACTACCAACATACCAGCATATACCACTACTAGTATATGCTCTGTAGATTTGGACATTTGGACCAACTCAGAACTATCAACAACAACAAGCCAAATAAAAAAAAAAACACTCATTATCTCTGTGATCTATACCCCAGTAATCAAATACCAGTAATCAAATCATATTTCCCTCAATTGGCCATGCTAAATGCTACTTTATCATGTTATTCATTACATGTTATTCATTACATGTTATTCATGAAATGTGTTTGTGACTGTGACACAGGTCACACTGTAAACAACCTGTGCTAAATTGTGTTATCTTGACAACTCATACAACTCTTGAGTCGAAATGCGTTGAAACGACTTGTGTTGTAAACAAAAAGACTATTGGTTGTGACATATCAAACTCATCAACATTACAATTATGGCACGTGAAACGACAATTTAACAATGAACTGCCAATGAACACTGAAAATAGTGAATTGCCATCGAAAATAGGCCTGGTGCAAAAGCTTACCAAACAACAGCAAATAATCAGTGATGGTCAATCGTACGCATGAAATACAAAAACACGACGAACAGTGATTGTGTGTGTGATTGTTTGAGAATAATGGAGAAAACATAATTATCATTGTGACTAACAGAGCAACTATGGTAAAATTTCACAGTGTTTGTGTCGACATGTGTTATGCATGCTGCCTTTGTGACGGTTGCGGAAATGTGTTTCTATATTATTTAATATGCATTGTTTGTTTTTGTGCATTATTGATTACTGTGTGTCACAGACAACGGATAGATAGCATAAACGCGGAGCTCTCAATGTTGTTATTACTTGTGCCACGTGCATGCCATGTGCTTGTATAGCATGGCCACGCCCCCTACTGGTTCTTGCCACTTCGATTAAATGCCGTGGGTAAACTGCCAATGACAATAGTGAATTGCCATCGAAAATAGGCCTGGCGCAAAGCTTATTAAACAATAGCAAATAAATAGTGGTTGTATGTCTGCTGTGACGATTGCGGAAATGTGTTTCTATATTATTCAATATCTATTGTGTGCTGTTGTGCATTATTGATTATTGTGTTTACAGTCAACGATTAGAAGGCAAAAAATGCGGATCTTTTAATGTTGTTATTATTTATTGTTATTATTTGCGACACGTGCATGCCATGTGCTTGTTAGGCATGGTCATGCCCCCTAACTGTTGTGGCCATTTCGATTAAATGCCGTTGTCAGCTGTGGCTACGGGTACCAGTAATTCATTATTAAATTGCAATCAAAGATGACTACCACTTTCATTCAGTATTGTATATGAGTGACTTGTTTGTTAGTTCCTGTCATTTCCTGGAACCTATAGCAGTTTTATTTTTTTTTCTTGATTTACATATGATACTTGCAGATACTTGTCGTATAACCGTTGTATTGTTTATGTAAGGACTATTACTTTTATCTAGTATTGTATTGTTTTGTTTACTAGAGATTTGACAAGTCTGACTGCATGATGTATATTTTTGTCAGCCACTTTTGAGGTTGCGGACACCCGTAGTTTCATAATTCATAATTAAATTGCAGTCAATGACGACTATCGCTTTCATTCATTCAGTATTAAACATGAGTGCTTTGTTGTCGTCATATCCTGTAACCTATACCAGTTTTCCTCCTATACCAGCTTTCTTTTTTCTCATTGACATTTGACATTTGATAATAGCATCACTTGTTGAATTATATGTATGTAAATATGTAGATGTGTATGTGTGTGTGTGTATATGCATGTGTATATATATAATATGTATATAATGTGTGGGTATATGTGTTTGTGTATATATGCCTATACGTGTGTGTGTATATATACATGTGTATGTATATATATGTATGTATGGACGTATGTATATGTGTGTATATATGTATGTGTGTGTATGTGTGTGTATACATGTGTACATGTATATTTTCGTATGATCTTGTGATTGTTGCAAACATTTTTTTTGACTTAATTTGTGATTGTAAAAAAAGTCACGATTTGCTTGGTGTTTGGTGCTGATTACAGGTCACGATTGGTGTAATTCGGATTAGTTTTTTGACTTTGTATTGAAATCCTATTTCAACAAAACATTAATTAGCTACAGGCTATAGCCTGGCTTGAAGTGCATGTAGCTGGGGCGCGTGTGTGTCTGGGTGCAGACGGAGCGGCACGTGGGGCGATTGTATCGGTGGATCTCACGGCTATGTATTGATGTTCAAGGATTTTGTTTAAACTATGTCAGTAGTGGACCTGCCCGGTGCGTCGCCTCGCTGGTTGCTCCCTCTCGCCTCGGCGGGTACGGGCCCTCGGCTGAGCAGCTGACTCAAGTCGTTTTCTCCTTCGGTGCATGTTTACATTTTTGCCCCAGACTTTGTCACTTCTGTCATCCTGCTCTGTACTCACATGCTTTATTTTTGCTTGCTGGCACTTTGGCCGCCCCTTACTGCCCTTGATCGTATGCTATGCCAAATGCATTGTCCATGCCGTTCTTTTTCTTATCTTTATTTCTGTGTATTATTCTTTTTCTTCTCTTATACTTTAACATTTTCTTCAAGAGAGAAATTTCACTTGCGGTTGCAAAATGCTGCAGTCATGCTGCATATGTCATTGTACTACCCTTTTTCTTTGGGAGGCCTACGGAGATAACTTACTGCATCTTGACACGTTCCAGGCAAAGTATGCTGGTTAATGTCATCTTGATCCCATTCCTGGCTACTTTTCTTTTTGATGTACTTTTGAGTACTGTGACGTAAATGACTTGTGATCTTGTGTTACATAGAGCCAGGATTGGGTGTTTTTATTCCAACGGTCGTGCTCATCGCATAACATTTTTAAAGAATAAGTCGATGGTTCTTTCTTGTATGGTGCTGTTGTTTGCACAAAATGTTCCCCTAGCATTGTTTGTTGCTTTTTGCCATGTCTGCGATACTTCTGCTAAGCCCTTGTTACGTAATGAAAATGCTCGTCCTGATAATACCCCAGATGAAGAAGCGTCTCTGTCTATTAGGCTTATTGGTTTGATTAGAAAGCACTTGTTGCGCTGTGGTGATGTTGAAAGCAACCCTGGACCTAGAGATGAAAGTTATATTAATGTGATTCATGTTAATGCCCGAAGTATGGCACACAAATTACATTTGCTTGAAGCAGAATGTCATAAATACGATATAATTACATGTTCTGAAACATGGTACTCTCCATCGTTTACAGGCAACGTTGATCTACCTAATTTCCATGCTCCTGTTAGGTTAGACCGTGTGGCCCAGGGAGGGGGTGGTGTAGCTATATGGGTGAAAAATTCTTTGTTGTGTAAACATAGGCCTGATTTGCATGTTGCAAACTTAGAAGCAGTTTGGATTGAAACCAGAGTAGACAGTGCTTTGTTGATCGGATCTTTCTATCGCCCACCTCACGCTACTGTAGATTACTGGGATTTAGTTCTTGAAAGTTTTGAGAAAGTCAATAGTACTGGCACAAAGTTTATTGCACTTGGTGATTTTAATGCGGACTATAACTTTCCCCCAAAAAATCTTGTAGACATTCTGAACAGGTTTCAGCTGCATCAGCTTACTAATGCCGACACACGTATAACTGAAAACACTAGTACACGACTTGACTTAATTATCACGCAGAGTCCTCAGATTATCTCTCAAGTAGAAGTCTTGCCCGAAATATGCAGCGACCATTGCGTTCCCTGTGCAACTATTAGTAGTAAAGCTGCTAAGAACTCTTCCTTTAAAAGAACTTTGTTTAACTATGAAAAATTAAATGAAACGTTATTTTGCACTTTGCTGTCTGAAATAAATTGGCAAGAAGTCGTCGGTGTAGGAGACGTTAATCAATGCACAGAAGCCTTTACTAAACTTCTTTTTGAAGCGGCATGCAAAAGTATGCCCGTAAAAACAGTTACCGTTCGATCTAAGGACGCTATATGGCTGAACGTTGAAATAAGAAATGCCCTTAAACAAAGACACAAACTTTTTAAACGTGCAAAACGTAGTGGCACTGAGCAAGACTGGGCAGCTTATCGTCAATACAGGAATCACGTGACAAGAAAGATTCGAGATCGCAAAGCTGAATATTTAAATGAACTGAATGACAAGGCATGCGACCCAGCAAAATTCGGCACAAAGGAATGGTGGAAACTTGTAAAAGATTTTATGAATAAAAAAGGTATCAACGACGATATTCCCCCTGTATTCTTTAATGGCACTGTACACACAACTGATACAGAAAAAGCTACTGCATTCAATGATTTTTTCATTCAACAAACAACACTAGAAAATGCTGACGATACTGCTCCTGACGTACCTCGATTAAATACTGAAATTAATCTTATTGTTCTTACTACTCAGGATATAAAGAAAGTAATTTGCAATTTGGAAAAGAATAAAGCAGTGGGTCCAGACAAAATTCACAATAGAATATTAATTGCTGCAGTTGACGTACTTTCTGGACCACTTTGTACTTTGTTTAATCGATGTCTTCAAATTGGTATCTTCCCAAGTATTTGGAAAATTGCACATGTAACACCAATACACAAAAAGGGTCTTATGGATGAATGTACCAATTATCGTCCTGTATCTTTGCTAAGCTGTGTTGGTAAGGTGTTTGAAAGATGCGTTCACAGTTACGTTTACTCGTACCTAAAGTGTTACGGTATTATTACCCCTTGCCAATCAGGGTTTACCCCTGGAGACTCTACGGTTAACCAGCTGATAGTGATCTATAACGATTTATGCACAGCTTTCGACAAAGGAATAACTGTTCAGTCTGTATTCTGTGACATCTCCAAGGCATTTGATAAAGTCTGGCATAAGGGGCTACTTAAGAAGCTTGAGGCTGTAGGAATTAGAGGACAACTTCTTGACTGGTTCAAAAGCTACTTAGAACATCGTAAACAGGCTGTTGTTGTTAAAGGATGCTCTTCAGAATATAGTAAGATTACTGCTGGTGTCCCACAAGGTTCTGTATTGGGTCCATTGTTATTTTTGATTTATATTAATGATATTGTCTCTGAAATTGAATCCACAATCAAATTGTTTGCTGATGATACAAGTATTTCATTAGCACTGAGAAATCCAGACGTTCGTGCTGAAATTCTAAACTCCGACCTTGAAAAGATTTGTAACTGGGCAAGGCAGTGGAAGGTCACATTTAACGAAGCAAAAACTGAGTTATTGACTGTAAAACGTGACACATCCCCTGATCCTGATCTAACTTTTGGAAATAGTATTTTACAAAACAGTGAATCTCACAGGCACCTGGGTGTCTACTTTCAGAACAATTTGAAATGGGATGAACACGTTAGGTCTGTTATTCGTAAGGTTACCTTGTTATCTTCATGTCTGCGGTCATATAAACATAAACTAAGTCGAAAAGCTCTTGAAACTATGTATAAATCTTTTATCCTACCTCACTTTGATTACGCTGATGTTGTATGGGACAACTGCACCGAACTACTTTCATATTCTCTTGAAAAAATTCATCTAGAGGCTGTCAGAACCATTATAGGAGCAGTAAAGGGTACTAGTCATGAACTGCTTTACCAGGAATCTGGTTTTTGTAGTCTTAAAGAACGCAGAAAGAGACACAAACTGATACTTTACCATAAAATGATAAATGATAATTGCCCAGAACACCTATGTGCCCTGCTACCTCCGCTTGTAAGAAGTACTAATCCATATCACCGCAGAAGACCGTTTGAAAGAAAAATTCCCACTCATAAAACCGAAATGTACAAGAAATCATTTATACCTTCTGCAACCATCTTATTCAACGAATTGCCTGAAAATCTCCAATCGAGTCAATCAACTAGTAGTTTGAAAAGATTTTTGTCAAGAGATGATCCTGTAGTCCCACTTCATTATTATTATGGTCAACGCGACCAACAGGCTCTGCACTGTAGAATGAGACTCGGTATGAGCGACCTTAATTATGACTTGTTCCGCCGCCATTTATTGGACGATCCAACTTGTAAATGTAATTATCCAGCCGAGACATCAGAACACTTTTTTCTCTCCTGTCCACTATTTATTAATGCAAGAACACAGACAATACATACTCTGAATCTTGAATCTCAAGATGTTATAATATTACTTCATGGCAACGAATGTTTGTCCGTGCAGGAGAATAGTATTATAGTGGCTGTTGTTCACGAATTTTTGCGACTGTCAGGCCGTTTTCATTAATAGTAACTAGTTAGCTTGCATTTTTGTCTGGTATATTAAAGATAGTTGTTGTTGTTGTTTTTTGTTTCTTCCGTGGTACCTACCTACCTTCAGCAAACTCCTTGCTGCAACTGTTTCCTAGTGAATCTCTCGCTATTATTTTGTTATTATTTCATTATCTTTTTCTAATTGTTTTGTTTTTATTTGTTATTACATTTGTGTATATTTTTTAAAATTCATTCGTATGTTGCTTATGATTATGTTTTCCTTATCATTGTTATTGTTCTTGTGTTGATGGCAATGTATTTTGTATCTCAATGATGTATTTATTCCGCCTAAACTGACACAGATTATTGTAACTCATCCAGGTATGCACTTACTTAAGCTTTGCCTTTTGTGTATTCCTGTTACTGCATTTATGTATTTGTCAGATCAGAAATTTAACTGAATAAACCATTGTTTGTTTAAACCAATAAAACACCAACCACACACTTTCAAAACGTAGTCTCACACCAACGTTATCATTAGGCGACCTGTACCGTTTGTAATCCTACCGAGAGCTACAGTTGGCGCCTTGAGTTAGATCCTGTATCGGCCAGCGCCTTGAGTCGCCAAGAACGGCGAAATATGTGCGCTATACAAATACCCACTACTACTACTACTACTACTACTACTACTACTACTACTACTACTACTACTACTACTACTACTACTAAGCCTACTACTACTAGGGAGCGAAGAGCACCGCACACCTGAGACCACCTGCTAATTGCAATGATTCACCTGGCGGGTTATTACACGAAGCGTACGAGACAACGGATTGCAACGCTCCACCACCTGTCTCAATCAACAGTCTGCTGCGCGCTGCTACCTGTAACCCCTAGCAACTAAGCCTGCCACTTTTGTAACCATCTTTTTTTGTTTTCATGTTGTACTCTTTCCCTCACTGCAGCTTCCTGTCCACGTTTCCCTACCCTAGCTCCCTTTCTTCCGTCTTCCCATTCTTGTAGCCCGTAATCATTCCTTTCAATGAATATGTTCTCCACTAGTGACAAGAGAATGAAGTCGACCGTTGCAGTGACCTTTTAAGCAGGTATTTACCCGAAATTTGTGAATCTATTTCTTCAAAACGGTACTTTTGAAAGAGTGTATTCTTGTTGTTGTTGTTGTTGTTGTTGTGTTTCTCCGGTGAAGCACTGTGAATTTGAGAAAGGTCTTTGACGCTGATATGAATGATCTTAAAGGACCTTTTCATTTGAATTCTGCATTGTTCTCGAACCCCCTATCCCCCTCCACCCCAACCTTACCCCCGAGACTCCTCCTCCTCCCCCATCCCTCTACGGTATTTACACCACCTAAGTCTTCCTTCATCTTCATCCCATCCTAACATGTTGTCCGTTTTTCGTACGCTTCCTTTCTTTCCTTCGCTTGCACTTCCCTCTTCTTTCCTTCCGTATTCAATTCAATTCAATCAATTTATTTAAAGTCTGTTCACAAATTATGTGATTTTAGACTATAAAACAAAGAAACAAAATAATGTAAATGATAAGGTGAAAAATGGGAATACCAATAAATAAATAAATCATAAATAATAATGATAAAAAGAAAACAAAATTGAAGAAAAAGAATAAAGCAGCAACCAGAAACCCATAAGAAATTATACTGATTAAACAATGTAACCTAATGAAGCACCATCATCTTAACATCTAAAATACATCGAATAAAATAATTATAAAATTGTTTCTTTCTGTGTACACGATATAATAGATGCGATTGTCAGCATCAATTCATTATCAGCTAATTTTTTTTTACATCATTGTACTGTGTGATAACAGTATTAATATTATTTTCTATGAATAATTTGTTTAGACATGGGCAATGTAATATCAAATGTTCTACAGTCAGAGCATTTGAGCATACACATTTGACATCTTTAGAAAATTTAGTTTTCCATGAATTTAATTTTAACTTGTAGACAATTTTTGTTAAATGTCTGGAGTTAGACAAAATATTATTGTGTACATTTTAAAGAAAATAATTGTCCACTATTGATGTCAATTCATAGTAGGAGTATTCCATTGGTTCAATGTCAGATCATTTTAGCTTATTTACTCGGTCTTACAGCGCGCTTTTCCAACTCGAGAGCTGCTCGAGGCGCTGGCCGATACAGGATCTAACTCCAGCCGCCCCGAGCGTGCACTCGCCGCCTTTGCGCCCATCGTCTGACACCCAGACAACTGAGCACAATTCTGGGCGAACGGGTATGTTGGGAGAGGGGAGGGGGGGGAGGGGAATGAAGTGTGGTAATGCTTGCTAGGTGTATTTATGTAGCCGGCACTCACTCGTCTAGAACATGGGCGTCAGGATCTTTTTAAAGTCCGTGCGATGGAATGCGTGCGTGCACTGACTAGACCTTAGTTTATACTCTCATCTGATGGAGCATGTTTATCATTATGTTGTTCTCTATTCTCTGTTACGCATCAGTAGCGATACCTTGTTAGGGTTGTCATGTAGTCACCTATGTTATGCTCCTGCCTCACTGTTTCTAATTGCCTCTCCGTCTGTTTGTCTGCTTTTCTATCTGTCTGTCTGTCTCTCTCACACACACACACACACAAACACATACCCACACACCTAACACACACATACACGCTTAATAGACGCGCCCGCTCGCGCTCTCAATAATAATAATAATAATAATAATAATAATAATAATAATAATAATAATAATAATAATAATAATAATAACAATAATAATAATAATAATAATAATAATAATAATAATAATAATAATAATAATAATAATATAGTATAATAATAATAAAAATAATAATAATAATAATAATAATAATAATAATAATAATAATAATAATAATAATAATAATAATAATAATAATAATAATAATAGTAATAATAATAATCCAAGAAGATGTAATGCACACGAATCTCACAAGTTGCGTTGATTGGACGCGCTAGTTCTTTATCTATGCGCGCAAAACAAACAAAAGAACAACAAAAGAACAATTAATACAATTAATAATAATAATAATAATAATAATAATAATAATAATAATAATAATAATAATAATAAACATCATCATCATCATCATCATCATCATCATCATCATCATCATCATCATCATCATGAGCTCCTCAAACAATACAATGATAACAACAACTATACCTCCACTTTTCCTCCTCATAAATTTAACTGCCGTTTTGGACATGAAAACCAAATAATGTCACTTTTATCTTCAACTGTGTACACCGACTCATACAGCGTAGCTGGGACTCGCCGAGAAACTCTCACAAAGTTACTTGAGAGACGAACGAAAGCCACGGTTTAGTCTCAGCTTTCCAGTGTGGCAACGACTACGTCTTGGCCTGGAAGAACAAAGACGTCAGCCAGGGAAAAAAAACAACGCACGTGCGAGAGGGCTATTAGCGAGCTAGCCAAGGCAACCCACCCGTAATATACCGGGTAGGATGCTGCTGCCAGAGTAGCAGTCTAGTCCAGTATTGATTGGTCATTTTATCGTGGGGAAGAGCGAGTGCCCCGCACAGTCCGTCTAGGTACGATAGTTCGCTCACTACAGTAGCTTAGAATTAGTAATACATATTATTCTATTGTGTGTGTTGTTTAGTAGTCTCAAAAGAAGGTACTAGAATTTATGTTTCTTCTTGTGTGTATCCTTTTCCCCATTGGCTGTGTAGAGTTTCTCAGCTCTAACACCCGACTAAAGTGTTCTTTGGAAACGTTGTGGATTTCTTCTATATATCCTATCATATCCTATCCCGTAACTCTAAAATCGTTGAGGTACCGAAGATGATCGTTTAACCAGCGTACTCCGTCTGTCTCTGTCCTCAGCGGCCCTCATGGCTTCGCTCTGTGTCAAGCCAGTTCATTCTCGAATGTTACCTTCCTCCTCTTTTTCTGTCTCCTTATTTCGCCTCCTTGCACAGTGCCTTGCAGGATGGTCTTTCAAAGCCTGGCGCTCTGAGCCTGTCGTGTTGTCGAATGGCTTGTGTGATGATCTGTGA
>JBAHVR010000226.1:120000-125000 GCA_036898135.1 Oncomelania hupensis | reverse complement strand
CCACACACACACACACAAACACAAACCGTCTATGTCCCTTTAGCCAGCACTAGGAACAACCGCAGTATAAATTTAGTTATTATTCGGTCATTCCCACTAGCCCACCGCCGTAGCTCAAGTGGTAGAGCGTTCGCCTGGCACACCGATGACCCAGGTTCGAATCCCGTGGTGGGCGATATAAAATGTGGCCATTTTTCACTGTCCATTAGGTGGGGCCGGGTAGCTCAGTTGGTAAGAGCGTCTTGCTAGTAACCGAAAGGTCGCTGGTTCGAATCCCGGATTGGTCAACGTGTGATCATATTATTTTCCCTTTTACCAACAACTGGCCCGCTGGTGTCAGTATAAATCGGTCCAGTAGTCACCTATATGCGAAAGTGTCGTGTGACTATAATCTACAAACAACAACAACAACACTGTCCATTTTAGCAGTATGATTGCTTTGGTGGTTCAGTGTTGATTGAGGTCCCTACCCCTCTTTTCCTGGGATGGTTATCCCTGTCTGCCATATCGCCAATGGTGGGTGTAGACGTTAAACCTCAATGTTCATTCATTCATTCATTCATTCATTCCCACTATTCCGACTGGGCATAAAAAAACAAAACAGAAAGGTTTTCCATGGGTTTTCTCAGTGACGAATGCAAGTGGGATAGTTCCTGTACAGTTGGGAGGGTGTTACACGTACTTCTCTCGCTCTCCCCCCCCCCATCTCCCTTCTCGTCACTTTCCCTCTCCCTCCAACCGCCACCTCCCCCCCCCATCCCCCAATTACGATCTTCTCTCTTTTCAACCTTATCCAGTTACCTTTCCCTCTTCTTCTCCCATCTTCCTTCTCATTGTACGACACTGCGCTACAACACAACATGATACCTCGGAGCGATGAATGAAATAATAGGAGGTTACCTAGGCATTTCAGCTAGCTGGAACCTTTAAACAATGACTAACTTAACTAACTAAGGTACGTAATGTGATCAAACCGTATGCAGGTAGCTTTCAACACATACAACTGTATGTCTTTCAGTGCCATCTCCCCCTACCCCCACCCACCCACATCTTCCAAGGAGTTTACTCAAAGAGGTTGTTATACTATAATATAGGCTCTTTGGTTTACTATTATTAACTATGGACGCTACCATAATTGTTGTGATCATTCTCTGAAGACATCTTCTTCTTTTTTTTAATTACTTTTTTTTTTTCAACGTAATTAGTTTTCCATTCAAGAAAAAACACCTACACAGCTTTACACCAAGTAACATAAAGGCCACACAAAAGTCAAGTTTAAATAAGTGTTAAATTAACCTTGAAAGTAAATAAAACCATTATCACGGCGTCTTTGAAGATCATAATAATAATAATAATAATAATAATAATAAATCGATCATTATCATCATCATCATCATCATCATCATCATCATCAGCATCATCATCATCATCATCATCATCATCATCATTATCATCATCATCATTATCATCATCATTATCATCGTCGTCGTCGTCATCGTCATCATTATCGTCGTCATCATCATCCTCATCCTCATCATCATCATTATCGTCGTCATCATCATCATCCTCTTCATCGTCAGCAGCAGCAGCATCGTCATCATCATCATCAACAGCAAAAGCATCATCAGCATCAGCATAATCATCATCAACAGCAGTAAAATAATCATCATCACCATCAACATCATCATCATCATCATCAAAAAAAAAAAAAAAAAAAATAATAATAATAATAATCTATATATATAAATTGCTTAGCCGGAAGTCCTTCTTCGCCTCTACTATAAAGTTTGTCCGGTATGGACGCTGATCTGGGCAGGTGCTGGGCGCTGCGGATCGGCCTGCTGTGTGCTCAAAACCAGCGAAATCGTTATAGCCAACATTTCCTTACTGAACGTTTAACCGTTTCTGAGATAAATAAATAAACAAAATGTCCACAAACTGCAATAGCCTCATTCCGCGCGCTTCCATTAAAAATCAAATTGAGGTTTCAACATGTTTTCCCATATAGACCAAAAAATTGATGGTCTTTGTAGGAAGCCTTGGTAGCTTACTTAGTAAAACATTCGCCTACCTTGCAGGGCGACCCAAGTTCAAATCTCACGCGGGCCACATTTTTTTTTAAAACACTACAATATGGATATTTCTCTTTTTAATTTAGGTTTTTTACCTTTAATTTATTATTATTATTATTATTATTATTATTATTATTATTATTATTATTATTATTATTATTATATCAAATTTTCTTTTAAAACCTTGGTGTTTTTTATGATTTCTATTTGTATTATTCTATATTCAATATTATTATTATTATTATTATAGTAGTAGTAGTAGTAGTAGTAGTAGTAGTAGTAGTAGTTGTAGTAGTAGTAGTAGTAGTAGTAGTAGTAGTAGTAGTAGTAGTAGTAGTAGTACCAAGGATCGGGTTGGGGTGGTACGTGTAGGTAAAAGGGGGCTACGGGTAGGTTTAAAGGGGCATGGGTAGGAATAACGGGGATACGGGTATATATAAGGGGGTATAGTGATGGTCGATTCCTTTCATCCATACCTGCGAAACGATCAACGGGGAAGTATCAAGGAGCGTACAGGTAGGTTACAAGGGGGGTACGGAAGGTATCAAGGGGGTATGGGGAGGTATCAAGTGGGTTCGGGGAGGTATCAAGGGGGTATGGTGAGGCATCATTGGGGGACGAGGAGATATCAGGGGGGGGGTATGGGGAGGTATCAAGGGGGATATGGGGAGGTATCATCGTCCAAATGAAACTCGCAGACAACAGTTGTCTCTCTGTCTACATTTTAAACAGCAACCTGTGTACCCTGGCTTGCCAGGGTACAAAACCACTAGTATTAATAATAATAATAATAATACAGGATGCTATATACGCGCCTTTCCCCAAATCAATCAGGCTCAAAGCGCGGCGATCTATACCAACATACACGCTCACCTGTCTCATCCACCCTCAAACACACCAAATACACATCCATCACTCAAACAGGTGGGGTAAAGGCAGGGAAATCGCTATTAGAAGACGGAAAGAAAATCGAATTGTTATTGTTGAAATTTTTATATTGACTGCGTCCTGTACCATTATTGAAGGGAGGGGAGGAAACCGGAGTTCCCGGAGAAAACCCTCGGTGACCCCAATAGTCTCGTACCTAAGTCACATACGTTCGCCGCTTGCATCATCATCATTTTTTTAGGGGAGAGACGTGTACGTTCCCCAGTCCACATTCACACCCCTTTATGCTCTATGTGGGCGCCTTATGTGGCTTGACTTAAATCGTGTATCGACCAGCGCCTTGAGCAGCTTTTGAGCTGAAAAAAGCGCTATATAAGATTGATTACATAAAGAAATAAAATTGATAAACAACCTTACATGTGCATTAAACCCCTTTTAATCAGGAGCTTTTTCCCTCCTTGGTCTTTTAAGCTCTCTGTTTCGCCTGTTTGTCTATAATTAATCCACCCCGCTTCACCCTCCCCCCTCCTTCACCCCTAAAAAAAACCACCACCACCACCACCACCACCACCAACAACAACAACAGCAAACAGAATTTTCAACAACAACAACAACAGCAAACAGAATTTTCCCCGAGTAGTGAAGGAATGAAAGAAGCTTGTTGTTTTTTACAGGACTTCTTAGAAGAAGAAGAAGAAGAAGAAGAAGAAGAAGAAGAAGAAGAAGAAGAAGAAGAAGAAGAAGAAGAAGAAGAAGAAGAAGAAGCATAGCACATACCTTTTCATTACATAGGCTACACTATTCCCTTCTCTTGACCATGCACCTCCGTCAACCACCCACACCCCCACTCCCCACCCCCCTCCAAAAAAAAATCCTGCAACCCCACCCCCCACAGACTATTTCCAGCTCTCTCCACCAGTCTCACCCTTTCGAGTACGTCGCAGTGTCAAAGGTCACAAGGCACACAGCGTGTTTGAAGCTGGCCCCACTACCTCACTACGGTAGCCTACTCTAACACTTATGGCCTGGAAGATTCGTGGAGGTACAGAAAACTTTGTTTCGAGGTTCTCTAGGGTCGGGATCTTTCAACCTCGCAAAAAAAAAAAAAAAAAAAAAAGTTGTTAGACCTTCACGAACCTTCCCATTATGAAAGGCCATTAGTGTGGAGGTAAACATACGCCTCCACAAGTATCAGATACATCGCAGTGTGGGTAGCCTAATATGGTCAACGTACAGCACATACTTAGCATTGCGTCACTGAGCCATTTGAGCATGCCTAATAGCTGTAGAGACTGGTGAGCCTGCTAAATAACTATTGAGACCCGTGAGCCTGCTAAAAGCTAAATAACTATTGAGACCCGTGAGCCTGCTAAAAGCTAAATAGCTATTGAGACCCGTGAGCCTGCTAAAAGCTAAATAACTATTGAGACCCGTGAGCCTGCTAAAAGCTAAATAGCTACTGACACCTGTGAGCCTGCTAAAAGCTAAATAGCTACTGAGACCTGTGAGCCTGCTAAAAACTAAATAGCTACTGAGACCTGTGAGCCTGCTAAAAGCTAAATAGCTACTGAGACCTGTGAGCCTGCTAAAAGCTAAATAGCTACTGAGACCTGTGAGCCTGCTAAAAGCTAAATAGCTACTGAGACCTGTGAGCCTGCTAAAAGCTAAATAGCTACTGAGACCTGTGAACCTGCTAAAAGCTAAATAGCTACTGAGACCTGTGAGCCTGCTAAAAGCTAAATAGCTACTGAGACCTGTGAGCCTGCTAAAAGCTAAATAGCTACTGAGACCTGTGAACCTGCTAAAAGCTAAATAGCTACTGAGACCTGTGAGCCTGCTAAAAGCTAAATAGCTACTGAGACCTGTGAACCTGCTAAAAGCTAAATAGCTACTGAGACCTGTGAACCTGCTAAAAGCTAAATAGCTACTGAGACCTGTGAGCCTGCTAAAAGCTAAATAGCTACTGAGACCAGTGAGCCTGCTAAAAGCTAAACAGCTACTGAGACCTGTGCGACTGCTAAAAGCTAAACAGCTACTGAG
>JBAHVR010000226.1:0-115000 GCA_036898135.1 Oncomelania hupensis | reverse complement strand
ATATAGTGTCCATGGTTGTAGCTTCTTCTTCTTCTTCTTCTTCTTCTTCTTCTTCTTCTTCTTCTTCTTCTTCTTCTTCTTCTTCTTCTTCTTCTTCTTCTTCTTCTTCTTCTATATGTTTTACAAATATTTTTTAAACATTTAAAAAAGTTTTTAAAAAATCAGACATTAGTGTTTTTTGCTTTTTATTAGTTTGGGAGTCCGGTATTATTATTATTATTATTTTGGGAGTCCGATGTTTTTATTCTTCTCCCATCTAATTCGGTTTACTTTACTGCATGATTACTGCAATATATATACAGTAAAGGTAATATTATCACCATGAGAAATAGGCCACACATAAAAAAATGTTTTACTGAATTAGAAAGGTAACACACACACACACAAACACACACCCACCCACACACACACACACACACACACACACACACAAACACACAAGTTTAACTGAACTGAAATAGAGTATATTGGGCCAAAATAGGAAAGCGGAGTACACAAAATAGGAAAGCGGAGTACACAAAATAGGAAAGCGGAGTGCACACATTTTTAAACCCCTAACCCCTGTTCTGGTTGTAAAACTAAAAGAAGATCCCTCGATCCGATAAAGTGCTAAAACCCACTCCGACATGTTCAAGTGTTAAAGCTATCCAGTCCCTGATCGCGTACATTTAAATTCTACTCGAACCAATGACAGAGGAAGTCTGCGGAATAGTGTGCAATCTAATCCGGTAAAGATTCAGCCTCCCCTACCCAAAACAGAAGGATTCATAAGGCACATGTAAAGAAGAAACTCTAAAAATGAAATAAGAATAAAAGAATAAAAGACATGAGTAGCTACTGGCCATGAAGTTTGGGTAAAAAAACAGATAAAACATATATAGACTATAAAAAAAACACCAACAAACACAGGAAGTAATGTTACAAATAATTCAAATAAATAAATAAATCAATCAATAAACAAACAAAGGCTCGAGGGTGCTTTAAATAAACGTTCCGCAATGTCTCGAGTAGTTTTTAAATTAAATAAAGGGACGTCACTCACAGAGAGTCGCCGGTAAAAATGGCGACCTCCACGATGAGAAGGTTATGCTTATTGAAACTTTCACGAAGTTTTGGACAAAAATGCATTATACAGGTTTGTGGCAAGAGGACACGTTTAACCCTTCATTGATGCTAGTCGAAGGACGTTATTGTTTTGTAACCGATCGTCACTAACACTAAGCAAAACTTCTCGAATTGAAATGTGCATGTTGCAGTACAGACCTACATTGAACAAAGGCTGGGAAGTCTCGTCTTTCGTCCTATCCTATCCTATCCTGTCCCGTAACCCGAAGGTCGTAGGGGCACCACAGATGATCGTTTAACCAGCATACTCCATCTTTCTCTGTCCTCAGCAGCCCTGGTGGCTTCGCTCAGTGTCAAACCAGTCCATTCTCGAATGTTGTCCTCCCACCTCTTTTTCGGTCTCCCTCTTCTTCTACCTCCTTGCACTGTGCCTTGCAGAATAGTCTTTGCAAGGCCTGATGATCTGGTGACGTGGCCATACCACCGAAGTTTCCGTTTCTTCACCACTGTTAGCAGGTCATCGTGTTGTCCAATGGCTTGTGTGATGGTCTGTCGGACTTCGTCGTTGGTGATGTGTTGGGTATAGGAAATGCCCAGAAGTCTTCTGTAGCACCTCATCTCCATGCTTTGTATTCTTCGTTGGAGATCTGCTGTGAGGGTCCATGCTTCGCAAGCATATAGGAAGATGGAGATGACAAGGGAGCGCAGCAGTCTTACTTTGGAATGTAGACTGATGGTCCTGTCTTTCCAAATGGGCTTCAACCTTGTCAGGGCAGCAGTTGTTTGTGCGATCCTGGAGAGGACTTCCTGTCGGGACCCATTGTCTGATACAATGGCTCCTAAATATTTGAAGCTATGCACTGTGTCGAGGGATTGGCCTTGGACTTTGATGTCCGTATTGATGCCATTGGTGTTGTTGGTCATCATTTTGGTCTTCTCTGCACTTATTTCCATTCCATAGGCTTTGGAGGTGGTGTCAAGCCTCTGTACCACCTGTTCAAGTTCTTGTTCCTCTCCAGCCAATCCATCAATGTCATCTGCAAAACGAAGATTGGAGATTGCTCTACCCCCTATGCTGACTGTGCCTTCATGGTCTGCAAGAGCATCCGACATGATGCGCTCTAGGAAGATGTTGAAGAGTGTTGGAGAGAGTAGGCATCCTTGACGCACACCGATTGTTGTTCTGAACCAATTCCCGATGGCTCTGTTGTGGAGGACTGCACTGGTAGCCTTGTCATACAGGCTTTTGATGACTTCAATAATTTTAGGGCTGATGTTGTACACTTTCATTGTTGCCCATAGAGCTGCATGCCAGACTCGGTCAAACGCCTTCTTGAAGTCTATGAACACATGATATAGATGTTGTTGGTGCTGTAGGTATTTCTCACAGATTATTCTGAGGTTGAAAATCTGCTCAGTGGTACTTCGCCCTGCCCTGAATCCTGCTTGTTCTTCAGCTATGATTTGTTCAGCTTGGGGTTTCAACCTGTTGAGTATTATTTTCAGGAGGACCTTGCTGGGATGGCTGATGAGGCTGATGGTCCGGTAATTTTCACACTCCTGAAGGTTACCTTTTTTGGGAAGAGTGATGACAAGCGACTGGGTCCATGGTATAGGCCACTCCCCACTCTGCCAGATCTTGTTACAGATAATGGTGAGGGCATCAATCATCGCTTCTCCTCCTGCTTGTAGCAGTTCCGCGGGTATGTTGTCCACTCCCGCTGACTTCCCTTTCTTTAGCGCTTGCACTGCTGCCTCAACTTCTTCCCGGAGAATTGGGAGGATTTCTTCTTCTTCTCTGTTCTCGGGACATGCTAGAACTGATGGGTCTCCATTTGGTGTATGGTTGTAAAGGTCAGAGCAGTACTCTGTCCATCTGTCCAAGACTTCTTGTTCTTCTGTAAGGCATATGCCAGACTTGCTTTGGATAGTGGAGACTTTGGGCTGTTTGACACTTGTCAGCCGCTTCACAGTCTGGTAGGCCTTCTTGCTGTTGTTCTTGTTCAGACTGTTCTCTATTTCCTGGCATTGATCTTCTATCCAGTTCTCCTTTGCTGTGAGCATGCCTTTTCGGATGTCATTGTTGATTTTTCGGTAGACATCAGCTCCCTGTGAGGTGTTCTTTTTCTTTTTCATCTCTCTTCGTTTATCACACAGATCCAAAAGTTCAGGTGTGATCCACAGCTTCTTCTTTGGTCGGTGCTTGCCAAGGATCTCAGTGGCGGCATCTGTCACAGCTGAGTTGAAGGTGGTGGTCATGGTGTTGACATCTACTTCACCAGCCCCCAAAATGAGCAGTGGTGCAAATTTCCCTCCAATTGTGGCCTGAAATAGTTCTGCCACCTCCGGGTCTTGCAGTTTGTCCAGGTCGAACTTCAGTCTAGTGCACTTTGCTGTATTTACTCTCTTCAAGTGGAGCCGGAAAGACATCATCACGAGATCGTGGTCACTTCCGATGTCTGCTCCTGGAAAAGTACGTGTCCTGCCAATGTTGATGCTTGATCTGAAGCGTTTCTTGACCATGATGTAGTCTATTTGGTTGTGATGCTCCCCGCCAGGACTGTGCCATGTCCATCGTCTGGAGTTTTTGTGGAGACCAAGCGTGTTTGCCAGTACCAGATTGTTGTATCTGGCAAACTCCAAGAGTCTCAGACCCCTGTCATTTGTCTCGTTGTTGCAGTGGGGTCCACATGTGTCTCCCCAGTTGTGGTGCGCATCTTGGCCAACCTTGGCATTCCAGTCGCCTTGCACTATGACTATGTCCTTCTTCGGCACTTGGTCAAGGACCGCCTGTAGATTTTCATAAAAATCCTCCACTTCGCTGTCGTCATAGTCTGATGTTGGGGCGTAGGCCTGGATGATGGTGATGTTGAAAGGGGCTGCTCTCAGGCGGATGGTAATGAGTCTACTGGAGACTGGGCGGCAACCCATGACAGTGGCTAGAATGTTCTTGTGGACCAAGAATCCAACGCCGTGTTCGTGCCTGTCATCCCTACCGCTGAAATAGAGCTTGTGGCCTTTGTCGGTCGTTGTTTCACCTAGGCCTTTCCAGCGCAGTTCACTGATACCTAGAACATTCCATCGATAGTGGTCCAACTCGTGGGCCAGTTCTTCTAATTTTCCTTCCGCAGTTAGGGTCCTGACATTCCAGGTTCCTATGACGATGTTGTTTCTCGTGCGGATCTTGCTAAATTGTCCATCAGTAGCATACTTAACACCTCCGTCCTGGTGGCCAACGGAAGGCGCGGTCCTTGTGCCGTGTGACGACCCGGGCGACGACCGATCCGGTATAGAATTAGTGGATTGTGTCATCATGTAGTGTGTCTTGGGCAAAAAAGACCTGGCGGTGCCCAATCCTCTCCAGGCTGTTGGCCACAGCCGAAATCCACGAATACAGTGTGGCTCGCCTTGGCCCTGAGCACATGGTCGTTGAACCTGTAGTAACGTGAGGTTCCTCCGCCCTGGCCGGTGACTTCTGTGTAGAAGACTTTCGCCCAGTGATGCCGTGCTAACATCACCCCTGTTAGTCGCCTCTTACGACACGCTGGGAAACGTTGGGTCTATTCTATTTAATGCCCGAACCCACAGAGCATTTCGTCTTTCGTAGGCCTCAACAAATCCACAAATGCAAACCATGGGCCACAGAGAAGGGGAGATAGCTCTGTCCTATCATTCCCTCATTCCACGGAGGACTGCAACTAATAAGGATTTAATCCAAGACGCTATCGATAAACTCCTCCCCATGTCTTTAGGCGAACCACCTTTATCACGTGTGTTTTACGCAAACTTTATGTCCCTTTACTACGATCATTATGCTGTGTTTAACTTTAAGGATCTATGCATGTTACTATTGTCAGTTCTTCATTATTATTGTATCAGTCTATTTCTTTTCTGCTTCAGGAAAGATTTGCACTGCACACAAGTTGCCTGCTCAACAAAGATGATGCAGGAGTGCAGCCAGCAGCTGCATCCCCACCAGAGTCAAAAACAGAAGTCCCGGACAACATAATCAAGAGTGGTATACAGGCAAAGATCCCAACAAAGGCGCAGAAAATCAGCCGTGCCATGCAGGCATACATGGAGAGAGCTCAGTCTTACGGTAGTACAACAAGGGCTGATGATTGATGTTATTGCTATTAGTGTGGTACTTTGTTTGGTTCATTACTTTGGTACTTATTTCAAATACTTGTTTGCTACGATGTAGAATACTTGAGACTTGTTCATCGATACACTGAAAAATCAGAAAAGTGCTTGCGGCATGCGAGAAAATCCTAAATAGTGGCAGGCACAGGCTATCAAGCTGCACCCCATTTTCTGACATAGTGATATGTAAAAAGGTCAAGATGAAAGTTTCTCTTTAACCTTTCGGGCTATGGGGAGGGAGGCGTTTTGGACATCCCTTTTCTCTCGGCCACCTTATTGATGGCGGTGCCTGTATCCTCACCTTCGCTGCTTTTAGATTTACTTCCCCTGGTTCTAAACTGCTCCAAGTACCCATTTACAGCTGGGTGGACCGGGGTGTGATATGCGCTTGTTTTAATCTGTATGTGTTGTTTGGGGGTTGCCTTCCAAGCATGGACACCCATCCAAGTACTAATCCCTGCCGACGTTGCTTAACATAAAATATTGCTAGCGTGTGTCCAAAGCACTACACTACTGCTCCACCCAGTGTACAATGTTTGAAATGAACTCCAAAGCTTGGTTTTTATTTGACAACTTGCTGTGCTGTTTGTATCTTCCTTTTGTTTTCTGCCATGTACAAGAGTCGGAAAGCTTGAAGAAACAATTATAATAATATAGCTTCACCGGACGATAAAGACACATATGGGTCTGAGCTGATGTAAAATGTAGCTTCTTATGGCCTGGAAAATTTCATGGATATAGTTTTATATATATTATATATGAACATATATACCTAAACATTATGACATTAAAAAAATATTGCAACAGGGACTCTAACAGAGGTTAAAAATATTAAATATACACTTGAAAATACAGGCAAAACTGGCAGGAGGGACACTGGCGCATCGGTCAAAGTTGGGGTTGGGTGTTGTTGTGGGCATCCGTTTCACTGGCTGACAGGTGGTAAGAATTATAAATAAAGTGATACGTTAAATCAAACCTGTTTTGGGGTTTTCCTACAGACAAAATGATCAAAGGAGAAATAGAGGAATACAACCTTGGCAAGCGTCACTTGGCAAACATCATGGGCCAGGATCCTGAGCTGTTTGAGCAAGAAGACATTGATGTAAGTTCCAACGTTGTAGCATCGTATATCTTGCATTGACTTTGTTGCTCTCAGTCTCAGACTGCTTTTTATTGTTGCCAAAGACAACACTGCAACCCGAGATTTTACAACCAATTTTTTTTTAGGCAAGGAATTCTCTTTCAAAAAATAAGTTAGGCTCTTTCCCATTTCCATTGCCAGCCAGCCATATTGGGGATATTTTTTCCGCATAAAGATGTTTTTCCTGTGGACTTCGTTCATGCGCCTTCTGCATGGGTTGGAAAATCAGTCCCTTGGTTTCCACCAAGCCCAACCCATACACTGATGAGCTGAGAACAGTGGCCGTCTTTTCCACTGTCCATCTTAGCAATACGATTGCTCTGGTGGTTCAGTGTTGATTGGTTTAGGTTCTTATACCTCTCTCTTTCCTGGGATTGTTATCCCAGTCTTGGATATTGCCAATGGTGGGTGTAGACATTACACTTCAATGTTAATTTTGCTTTGCTACAAATTCCTAGACTTACCATAGTTTGGACTTGACTTTGTTTTATTTTTAAAAAACTATACTCATACAGTAACTTTATACATCTTTTATTCATTGGTTAGAAATGAGATTGTTATGGTGCATTTACAATTATTTAGTTCAATGCAATGCAATATGAACATAATTATGGCTTCTCCCTTTTTATGCTTTTGTACCACTTATAATATGAATTTTTTTTATGTCTGCTTTGAACATTTGAATGGTAAGATGTTATGTTTCAGAAAGCCATTGAATACTTGCTGCCTTCAGGCCTCTTTGATAAGAAAGCAAGACCTGTGCTGAAGGTAGGTACATGAGTGAGACCAAAAAAATTAAATCTCCTAACATTTTTTAAAAATTAAACCCCCATTGGTGTGCTGAGGGTTTCAGTATAAATAGTATCCCCACTTTCTGGAAATTTAGTGCTTTAAATTCCCACTGTCGCTGTCTTTCTCCTTTGTTCTTTCTCATTCCTACTCTGTTCTATCAATCTATTATACTATCTTCTTCTTCGCTAGACCAGTCACCAACCTTTTTTCTTCAAAAACTCTTCCGGGACAAAACTCCTCATTTGTGTGTGAGGTCTGTTGGATCAGCTTGGAAATATTGGACGCTTTCTACCGGGTGGTCACTGGGGCTTCCTATGATGTTATTATTTGGCAGTGTAGGCATTTTATATGTATGTGTTTTGTTAATATTTTATAATGATGCTTATATTCTATTTTGTTTTTGTAAACGGGGGTTCGATAAATTAGAGTATAACCTCAGCGTCCACTGCATGGGATGTCTTTATTGTAAAGTGACCGGCTGGTGGAGTGCCTTCAGTGTTACCACTAGGGTTGTTTCGGCAGATCTTTTGTGCGGATCAGGGGCGAGTCCTCTTTCAGTGAAGTTGTGGTCTTGCTTTTGTGGTCCTAATTTGGCTATACTGGTCCTGATTTGGCTCGGAAGAGTCCGCTGGACCTAAAGCAATAATCATGTAATGTAATGTTTTAAAATTAAACTTGACAGATAGTATTTAATTTTAGTTAATTTTGTTTTTTAATTTATTCACCAATTATTTTTATTTATTGTGTGTTATTTCGCTCTGCAGTTGGCTTATGTATAATTGCTTTAAAAATGTGTGTTTATCGATTCTCTGTTGATATTTTGAATTGATGATTTATTTCCATACTGCCAGAGAGTACAAAATGTATTTTGAATTTTAAAGTATGATTTTGTTTCTAAATTTCAGCATCCCTATGAAGTGTTTCCAAAGCGCAAAGGTATTTATAAACATTTTAATGTCTGATTTTGTCAGAAAGACTCAAATTCACTTTTGCCGTAAATTGGCCTGGGAGGGGAGGAGGGAGGGGGAGAGGGGGATGGAGTAGGAGGGAGGGGGGTGTCAGTGTGTGAGAAATACAAGTATATAAAAAAAAAACAAGAAGGAATGTTTGATTTAAATAAATATTGTCTTATTATAATTCTATAAAAACTTAAAGCAGCAAACCTAATGTCCTTATACCATCAGTTTCACTCAACATTGTGACCCTCTTGTTTAAAGTGCAACATGGACTGGCACCATCTTATTTAAGCTATCTATTAATTGCTGCGACAGAACGTTACAGGTCCAACAAATACATCCTGCCTCCAACACAAATTGACGTGTTTAAGAATAGTTTTGTATTCTCGGGACCTCTAATCTGGAACTCTCTTCCTTTAAACATTATGTTGTGTCCCTTTTTTCTTTCATTCAAACATACATTAAAGCAACATTACCTTAATATGATGTAACCACTGATTTGGTCAACCGTTTCGCAATGTGCTACTTGATTATTTGATCTGCATTTGATGCATCTTCCTGATTCGGCTCTTTGCAGTCTGCTGGACCCTATAAACAATTACTAACTTATTAATTTGATGCGTCTTAAAGTATGTGTGTAATTGTACCACCTGGTTATTTTATATACATTGGGTTGTTTATGTATTGTGTAATGGCAACACCACTATTGATAATTGTCATATCTCTTTTTGGTATTCTGCACAATAGCTCTTATAGTTATTTGTTTTGTCATGTCGTTATACTTCTGGGCATTTCCTATACCCAACACATCACCAACGACGAAGTCCGACAGACCATCACACAAGCCATTGGACAACCTGATGACCTGCTCACAGTGGTGAAGAAACGGAAACCCCGATGGTATGGCCACGTCACCCGATCATCAGGCCTTGCAAAGACCATTCTGCAAGGCACAGTGCAAGGAGGTAGAAGAAGAGGGAGACTGAAAAAGAGGTGGGAGGACAACATTCGAGAGTTTACTGGTTTGACACTGAGTGAAGCCATCAGGGCTGCTGAGGACAGAGACAGATGGAGTGTGCTGGTTTAACGATCATCTGTGGTGCCCCTACGACCTTCTAGTTACGGGACAGGATAGGATAGGATTGGATAGGATAGGATAGGATGTTGTTATAGCTATTTGTCTTGTCAATAGCATATTTGACTAAAAATCACAGAATGTGAGTGTGAATAATACAAGGAACGGTTGTAAGATTAGGTTCTGGCCTAAAATTTGTATTCTTGTTGTGAATTAAATGTCAGAGCCTGAGTCTCTGTTTCAGTCTAAAGAAATATTTTAGAGGCCGAGTATAATTATGTTTGTGTAGTTTGCAGCAAGCAGCAGTTAAGAGAGATGATAGATTTTTATATTTTATATATTGAAAAAAACACATTTATTTGCCAAGAAGAAATTGCACCGATTGCCAGGCAAATATAACTCGAGATCAGTCGTACAAAATTTACAAAATTCTAGCTTGAACAGTATTAGAAATACTTGGGTAAAACTTATACATTGCTGGAAAGTAGTTTAATTAACGACATTTGGACTCGCATCCTTTTCATCTATGTCCATGTTTGATAAATCAGCTTTGCAGGTGTGTGGAGGGTGGAGGGGGTGCTGAGGGAACAGGGTTGTCTGTACAATACAATACAATAGTAAATTTATCGTCCGATAAATCTCAGAAATTTGTCTCTTTGCCCGAGCCTGACTTGTGAATGTTAAACAGCTACTGTTGTGAGCTTTCCAATGGCTGTGTTTAACAGTTTATCTATTTCGGGAAAAATCCCACATCACATTAGCAGTTACGGGCATACTCGTCATAGGCATAAATCGTCACGTAGCTTAAAAGTATTGTCAAGGGGTTAGTTGACATTTATTGTTACATGGTGACACACTGTATGTATGTCTGGATTGGTTCTCTCTGCTTTCCACAGCTGCCCAATTTGGTTTGGATGGCCGACCATTCCATCCAATGTTTTACACTGGGAAACCCAATTTCTACTCTTTACTTCATGTAAGAGTTTGTGTGTGTGTGTGTGTGTTTTGTTTTTTTACAGATTAGTTTTGTTGTATTAAGAATTGCAGAACTATAATACTTTAATGAATAATGTGAGCTTTGAACTGATTGTATAGTTAAGAAAAACGCTATATAAATACCCGTAATCAATAATATGATTCTTATTTATGATTCTTCTTATAATTTATTATTATTATTATTATTATTATTAGTTTATTGATTTATTGGAATCAACGTTGAAAGTTTCCTATAACTTAACTGTTATTTGAGAGAGATGTGAGGAAACTCCCTTCTTGCAGAGTCAGATTGGTGAGGACAGCCTCTTTCTTCACTACCTGGCCTGCATTATCTTCCCCAGAGCCACAGGGTGACATACCCAACCATAGATGACAAGAAAAAAATAGGTCTGCCTTTAAAAAAAAAAAATCGCTGTTAAAAAAAATTCAGCAGTTATGATGGGAGGTTGAACAAAGTGGTCGTTTGCCCATGTTACATTGGATAAGCTTTTCTTTTAGGAGTATAATAATAATTGGATAAGCTTTTATTTTAAAAGTATAATAATAATAATAGTAATAATACAGGGTGATGTCACGTGCTTTTTCTTCAGTGACAAAGCGCTGAAGAGATCGTTATTAAGTCGGAATAGCAATCAAGTTTTATTTTTTGACATTTTAGAGTGACTGCAACCAGTACCAGTATAGAAAACATTTTTAAAAAAAGAAGGTTATTATTGCGATAAATTAAAAAAATTGTTATTAGTGTGATAAATTACACAAATAAAAATGTGAAGCTCACAAAAGATTTCATGTGTGCAGGATGTGGTGGAAAAACTGGAGGAGCTGAAGAGAGAGGAAGACAAACTACTGCGGAAGGGCCGTCTTCAGGATGAAGCTGACAAAAAATTGTAACTATTTTTTTAATATTATTTAAAAAAAATAATAATTTGCTCCTATAGATACTGTACTTCCTATACGCTTACGAAACATGGACCCACACAGCAGACCTACAACGAAGAATACAAAGCATGGAGGTGCTACAGAAGACTTCTTGGCATTTCTAATGCCCAGCACATCACCAATGACGAAGTCTGACAGACCATCACGCAAGCCATTGGTCAACACGATGACATGCTCACAGTGGTGAAGAAACTGAATCTCCGATGGTATGGCCACGTCACCAAAGCATCAGGCCTTGCAAAGACCATCCTGCAAGGCGTGGTGCAAGGAGGCAGAAGAAGAGGGAGACAGAAAAAGAGATGGTAGGACAACATTCGGGAATGGACTGGCTTGACACTGAGTGAAGTCATGAGGGTGTCTGAGGACAGAGAGATGGTGTACGCTGGTTAAACGATCATCTGTGGTGCCCCAACGACCTGAGAGTACTGGATAGGATAGGATAGGATAGGATAGGATAGGATACTAGTAGTAAGAGAAAGTAAAGTTAAACTCAAGTTTATTAGTTTTACCAATGTATATTGGGATATTTTATGTTTACAATTTATATTATTTGGGGGATGAAAAAGAAAGACCCTTTCCTAGTTACGTATGGAGGCTTGATGGACCAGGGAACTAATCAAAGGGAGGTAATAATCTTTGAGCGTTGGTATTTGAACGCTGTTTAGTTGAAGTCGGCCAGTTACTCACAGGGAGGTAACCATCTTGAGTCCTTTGATTTAGAAACTCGCTTTGTTTTTTGTTTTTTGTAATAAGAAATTAAATTATTTTGATCATAATAATAGTTGGAAATAAATCAGTTATTGATCTGTTTGAGATATATATTAAATTAAATTTTAAAAGTTATTGATCTGTTTGAGATATCTATATAAATAGTTTGTATTTTCTTTTTAGGTATTTGTAATCATGTGAATGTGATCACAGGATTTTGTACGGCAGTGACTGGATTACATTACAGAGCTTGAAAGACTTGACATTGGAGCCTGTCGGAGACCATGATGTAAGTATTTGTACTTACTTTTTAATATTTTATGATATATTTTTGTTTAAGCTTTATTCACTAAAATAAAGTGGTTTGCGGTGTCCATGGGCGAGGACCCAGAGATCATGCTCAGTGCTGAGTTTCCAAGTTAGTGTGGTTAGGAAAATGAGTTAAAGGTCAGATGAACGGCGTGTGGCCCAGACGCAGCCCAAATACGTAGGTTTACGGCTAGCGTCAAATCTTACCCTTGACTCCACCCAATCTTAATTTCAGAGGTCTATCAAGAATAATAGTAGGCTTATGCCCCAACAGTCTCCGAGTCTCAGGATTTGGTCAGCATGGTGTCTTGAGCACGCTACTAGCTCTATATTCTACTTGGCATTCCATCTTTGAGTGAAGCCTGTGGGAATTGGTTGTTTATATATATTGTATTTTGGGCATTTCCATTGCTTTCTTTTTGATGACGTACGTCAGAAAAATCGTGCTTATTTATGAACTTTTTGGTGGTTTTTGTTTGTTTGTGTGCAGCATAAACACTTTGTGGTGTTGATGGAGAGGCTAGCAGGGCACCCCTTGGCATTCAGGGTGGAGGAGTTCATTATGAAACATCGCCGCAAGTTGATGATGCAGTCCTATGTGACTGATGTCCCAAAGGTAGGATAGCAGTCTTTATCTGTAGCGGCACATGCATGAACATTCTCCGTGAACTTGATGGGAAAGCGACTACATGGATTAAGCACTTGCATGAACATTGTGCGTGAACTAGATAAGAAAATAACGATATGGATGAAGTTTGTTGGCTGTCCACTTATCTATAAAGAATCCAGTCGGCGTCTGTAACGTTTTATACTGTAACATTACCAATTTTTAAAATAAAAAAAACTGAAGCGTTAAGATAGTAATCGTTTGAAAATTCGTAGCTATTAACAAAGGTTGTTTATATGCCTTCATAAAATGACATTTTCATCATAAAAGGTATTTTTTAGTGTAAGTTATTTCTATACTTGTGCCTCTTTATTTTATTGACTGGTGTGTTTAAATGTTTCTGATAATAAATGTATGTATTTATGTACGTGTTACTTCCATTGTTTTTGCTAAGCATTACAAGATAGTGTAAAGATTTATGTTTTACGTTTATATTTCTTTTTCCGTTTTAGCCAATGATAGGAGAAAAAGGGAGGGCTTTCATAAAAGCTGAAGGTGAGATATTTATTTATTTATTATCTGTATTTATTGATGTATTTACTTATTATCTGTATTTCTTTCTTTCTGCATTTATTATTTGTAATTATTTCTATATTCATTTATTTATTTTTGTTATGATTCGAAGGTATTTGCTCTGTAAATGTAATACCACTTTTTGTAAGAGTTAAAATGTCCATCTAGCTTTCATCTCAAGATTCAAGATCTATGTATCGTCCCAGGAAATTTAATGTGTTGGAGTGACAAATCAAACAAACAGCGCTCAGAGTGCCAACCAGTACGGATTGGCGGTGTTTAATTCCGGCGAAGTGAATTAAATACGGAAATACGGTAGCTTTTATAAAAATACGGAGGAGAAGTTGCCAATCGTTTATCTTTGCCAGCGGTGCTTCTGTACTGGTTTCTGGTCTCATAATAGTATTCCTGCGCTCACTGAACGTCGCTGTGTTCAACAAGCTGATTTCGATGGTGATTTTAAGTAAAACAAGTGTGGTGTTCAACAAGCTGATTTTTATTGTGATTTTAGAGGACTGAAAATAGCCTGCTTTTTCAGAGGGAAGCCTGTCGTTACTTTATAGTGTCATAAGCTGGGTTTTGCAAGAAAAAAAATACTGACAAGTGTTAAAAAATACTGACAAACGGGTCCCGAAATACTGACAAGAAGATTAGGGGGTTGGCACCTCTGAGTGCTTTAAGCAATCATTTTTTCTGCTTTTGGGTTATATAAAATAAATGATTATTGTTATTATTATCTGAACCAGTTTCTGGTGAGCAAGGAGGTAGAAGAAGAGAGAGATCAAAAAAGAGGTGGGAGGACAACATTCGAGAATGGACTGGTTTGACACTGAACGAAACAGGGAAAGATGGAGTACGCTGGTTAAACGATCATCTGTGGTGCCCTACGACCTTCTAGTAGTTATTATTATTTATTATTAAAATCGAGAGAAAAATAACGCATATCTGACATTGATGTTTTAATTTTGCAGGTACCAGGAAAAGGTCCAAAGCAGAAGTCACCGTATGGAACAAAGGAATAGGGAAATTTATCATCAACGGAGAGTCCATCGAGTATTTCCCCTTCGTAACACACAGGTAAAGGTTTGCATGTCATAGTCTTTTGTGTTGTCATGTATTCCTTCCATTGTGAATAGGATGTTCTCATGTAGTCCTTCCATTGCGAATAGGATGTTCTAATGTATTCCTTCCATTGCGAATAGGATGTTCTCATGTATTCCTTCCATTGCAAATAGGATGTTCTCATGTATTCCTTCCATTGCGAATAGGATGTTCTCATGTATTTCTTCCATTGCGAATAGTATCTTTACTGGTTACATTTGACCTTTCATATATGTATACTTTTAATTAGTTAAATCGTCAAGTATGATTTATTTATTTAAATTTTTTAAACATTATTTTGGCACTGCCTGGAAAAAAGGGTCACCCACAAATATTAACACAGCACAAAGATTTGTTAACATCTGAAGTATTGAAGGGTAAGCGGAGCTCGTTGTTGGCCTGCCATGCCGTAAAATAACAAAATTGACAAGATTGTGAGATACAGTTGGTTTGTTGGTTGTGTACTCAAACAAGCAAGAACAAATGAAGCATTGAAGTCAGGCCATAACATTGCAGCCTGTTCAGGCAGGGGTTCAAAGCCTGTTAAAGCCTAAAATACCCAAAAATAATTAAATAAATAACTAAATAAAAATTAAATGATCCTGAGGCACTGCGCCCCTGCTCTTTTGGTTGAGAATATAAACTGAGGCCTAGTCTGTGCAAGCACGCATTCCAACGCACGGACTTTAAAGATCCTGACATCCGTGTCGTAGACGGGTGAATGCCGGGTACACCAATACACCCAGCACGCACTAGGTCCCTTCATTCCCATCCACAGTCACCCAGGATTGTGCTCAGTCGCCTGGGCGTCAGACTATGCGCCCAAAGGCTGCAAGGGGCACCTCGGGAGGCTTGAGTTAGATCCTGTATTGGCCAGCACCTTGAGCCGCTCTTGAGCTGGAAAAGCGCTATACGAGAATGATCAAAGAAATAAATAAATAAATCTGAGAGATGTATGGGATATTATGTCTGTCTGGTGATACTTTCAAACTGGAACCTTTGCTGAAGGGAAATTTTATAAAAGTTGTTTTCAATTTTGTAGGTGTTAAACCCATGCAGTGCTCCATGGACTCTCTGAAAAACGTTTCTGTTCACACATACACGAAGTCTGTTCATGTTAAAACCTACTTTTAAAAGTCGCTTGGACAATCAGTAGGCAGCTTTCGTGATTTGTGAAAGTTAGTTCACCTTGTTTTGTATTGTGTACAGTGCTCTACTGGATTGGCCGTAATGGACTTGATCACTGCCAGTACCTCGCTTCAAACTAGGTTGTTAAGTCTGAAAATGAGTGTAGATTTCCGTTTTCACATCTAAAATGGTTGTGCAAAAAATCATATCAGTTTGGATGGTGACCCTTCTATTTTATCCTATTCCGTAACTCGAAGGTCATTGGGCACCACAGATGATCGTTTAACCAGCGTACTCCATCTTTCTCTGTCCTCAGCAACCTTCATGACTTCACTCAGTGTCAAGCCAGTCCAATCTCGAATGTTGTCCTCCCACCTCTTTTTCTGTCACCCTTTTCTTCTGCTTCATTGCACAATGCCTTGCAGGATGGTCTTTGCAAGGACTGATGCTCTGATGAGGTACCATCGGAGTTTCCGTTTCTTTACCACTGTGAGCATGTCATCGTGTTGTCCGATGGCTTGTGTGATGGTCTGTCGGACTTCGTCATTGCTGATGAGCTGGGTATAGGAAATGCCCAGAAGTCTTCTATAGCACTATATCTCCATGTTTTGTATTCTTCGTTATAATTCTGTTGTAAGGGTCCATGTTTCACAGGCGTGTTGAAAGATGGAGATGACAAGTGAGTGCATCAGCCTTACCTTGGAGTGTAGACTAATGGTCTTGTCTTTCCCAATGGGCTTCAACCTTGTCAGGGCAGCAATTGTTTGTGCAGTCCTGGAGAGGACATCCTATCGGGATCCATTGTCTGATACAATGGCTCCTAAATATTTGAAGCAATGCACCGTTTTGAGGGATTGGCCTTGGACTTTGATGTCCGTGTTGATGCCATTGGTGTTGTTGGTCATCATGTTGGTCTTCTCTGCACTTATTTCTATTCTATAGGCTGTGGAGGTGGCGTCAAGCCTCTGTACCAGCTGTTCAATGTCATCCGCAAAACGAAGGTTGGAGATGTAGTAAACAAACTATACCTAAAAAGTCCATTTCGTAGAATGCATGTTTTTTTACGAACTCACATCGACACGATGCATGAACTTTTACCTTTGCATACTAATGACTGCATGCATAAACTGCCGACATCATTCACTGTCACAGAAAGTAGTGCATCCGAGACACTTTCACATCAAAACTCATCCGCTACCATAAAAAATATAGGTCCTTATTGAAAACCTTTAGTCTAAACATCTACTAATGAATTTGTGTCTTGGACAGGGAACAGATTTTGGCGCCTTTGGTGTTTACTGAACTGCTGGGAGAGATGGACGTGGAGGCCACCGTGACCGGTGGAGGAGGCACAGGGCAGTCGGGCGCCATACGCCTGGCCCTAGCCCGAGCTCTCACTTCTTTCCTCCCCTCTGACACTAGAGACAAGATGAGGATAGGTAAGTATACACTAGGCGCTACGAAGAATTCCTCTGCAGTCACCATGCTGTGGTATAATATAATATAATATAATATAATATAATATAATATAATATAATATAATATAATATAATATAATATAATATAATTTGACAGCATAATGACATGCTCACAGTGGTGAAGAAACGGAAACACCGATGTTACGGCCACGCCACCAGATCATCAGGCCTTGCAAAGACCATACTGCAAGGCACGATGCAAGGAGGCCGAAGAAGAGGGTGACAGAAAAAGAGGTGGGAGGACAATATTCAAGAATGGACTGGCTTGACGCTGAGCGAAGCCATGAAGGTTGCTGAGAACCGAGAAAGATGGAGTACGCTGGTTAAAAGATCATCTGTGGTGCCCCAACGACATTTGAGTCACGGGATAGGATAGGATATTATTATAATATAATATTATATAATATGTGGTGGCAAATGAGCCCAGTTTTCTGTGTCCCACCAGCTCCGCGACCCCTAAAGACGCTCCCAGAGTAGAAACAGCTGTCTAGTCAGGAAGGCTAACAAATACAATGGAGACCTATGTACAAAATTGTAGTGCACAGTAGTAAGAGAGTGGCACTGTGTGAAAGTTACGGTTTCTGAATGCTGGTATGCTGTGGCAGACTATCTTCATCTTTACACTACAGTTGCTCTGTCCTACACCGTATTAATGGTTGGGATCTATCGGGTGACATGTAAACACCAGTTATTCTACTTTCACACTTAATACTATACTATACTATACTATACTATACTATACTATACTATACTATACTATACTATACTATACTATACTATACTATACTATACTATACTATACTATTACGTAACGTAACGTAACATAATAAATATATTATTATAAAATCATATTACGGGTGGGGTGGCCTGTTACAGGTAGTGAACTTATAGACATAATAATAATAATAATAATAATAATAATAATAATAATAATTGGTAGTGAACTTATGAAAATAATAATAATAATTGTCATTTGTTGCAGCGGGTTTACTCTCAGTGGACTTCAGACGGAGAGAGAGGAAGAAGCCAGGACAAAAGAAAGCCAGAAAGAAGTTTACATGGTACGTTCAGCCAAACCTTTTTGATGAACAGTTTAATGCTTGTTATATTGGCATATTGCAATGTTACGTACCAAAAGGTGATAAAACAAAATAGAGAAATTGTTAATTTAAAAATAAATTAAATGATAAATTGTAAATTTAATATAATAAAGTAAATAAGAAATAAAATATTGACAATAAATCCAGAGCAGCAAGTATGGCTCTTGCAGCGAGACGGCATCTGCCAAGTGGTTAAAGGGAAGTAACTTTTTTTTTATTATATATATATATATATATATATATTTAAAAAAAATTCTGGACAAGTTTTATCTTTGATTGTATGCATCCCCAATTAAATACTTTATTTTGTGTGTGTGTGCAGGAAGAAGAGGTGAAAGGACCTTATCATTATCATCTTCATCAACCCGTTTGTCCGATTATGCTGCTTGGAAATTTGCCAGCAACAACTGCGTTTGCAAAGCTGTATGAATGCTTGATGATTCAGAGTGACGTTGTACATCAAAGAGTGTTTTGTAGTTATTTGTTAAAAAGTCATGATGTGCTGTTATTCGGAATATTAAAAGTTGTAAATGACGCAGCTTTTGGTTTGAATGCTTGGTTGCTTTGTGTATATGCCAAACAAAGCACAAATGATTTTGCCGAAAAACCAACCTTTTCATTTGCATATTTTATGTTCTTCTTGGAACTATACACACCACAATAAATGAAATATTGCATGTCATTTTAATATAAAATGCAATATACAAATGCTGCAAATACATCACAAAAATTATCGTTATCATCACAGAATTACATAAATTATTACAATTACTAATTTATTTACAGATGTCACACAAGGCATTGGTAATCTCTGCAATAAATCGCCTGAAAATAAATTATATCAAACAACAAAAAACAATCATCATCATCAATGATTATTTTAATGTGCATTCTCATTCTCATAAATAAGGTCACACAAGTCCTATCCTATCCTATCCTATCCTATCCTATCCTATCCTATCCCGTAACTCTGAGGTCTTTGGGGCACCACAGATGATCGTTTAACCAGCATACTCCATCTTTGTCTGTCCTCAGCAACCCTGATGGCTTCGCTCAATGTCAAGCCAGTCCATTCTCGAATGTTGTCCTCCAATCTCTTTTTTGGTCTCCCTCTTGTTCTACCTCCTTGCACTGTGCCTTGCAGGATGGTCTTTGCAAGGCCTGATGATGTGGTGATGTGGCCATACCATCGGAGTTTGCGTTTCTTCACCACTGTGAGCATGTCATCATGTTGTCCAATGGCTTGTGTGATGGTCTGTCGGACTTCGTCGTTGGTGATGTGCTGTATAGGAAATGCCCAGAAGTCTTCTGTAGCACCTCATGTCCATGCTTTGTATTCTTTATTGTAAACCTGCTGTGAGGGTCCATGTTTTGCAAGCATATAGGAAGATGGAGATGACAAGGGAGCGCAGAGCCTTACCTTGGAATGTAGACTGATGGTCTTGTCTTTCCAAATGGACTTCAACCTTGCCAGGGCAGCAGTTGTTTGTGCGATCATGGAGAGGACTTCCTTTCGGGACCCATTGTCTAATACAATGGCTCCTAAATATTTGAAGCTATGCACTGTGTTGAGGGATTGGCCTTAGATTTTGATGTCCGTGTTGGTGCCATTGGTGTTGTTGGTCATCATTTTGGTCTTCTCTGCACTAATTTCCATTCTATAGGCTCTGGAGGTGGTGTCAAGCCTCTGTACCAGCTGTTTAAGTTCTTGTTCCTCTCCAGCCAATCTATCAATGTCATCCGCAAAACGAAGGCTCTACCCCCCCCCCCCCCCTCCCCCCCGTCCTATGCTGACTGTGCCTTAGTGATCTGCAAGGGCATCTGACATGATGCGCTCTAGGAAGATGTTGAAGAGGGTTGAGAGAGTAGACATCCTTGACGCACACCGATTGTTGTTCTGAACCAGTTTCCGAAGGCACACAAGTCCATGAAGAAAATTATACAACCGTGCACAAACTCAGTGTCATCTTTATTTCATTGCTCCACACTTCCACACACACACACACAAAACCATCACACACAGTGAGATAAATGACAACATAGTATGATTACAAAGGATCCATTATTACTGATTTTTACTACGTATGTACAAATTAACAATAAATCTACAGTAAACCAATTGTGCCATGGTCAAATGCTAATTTACATGCAGTGAAGGTTAGAACAATACATAGCAAGTTGGAATTTGGATCAGTTTTAATATATCAAATATTTACTACTAGCAAAAGTTGTATTATGACAAAAAACGTGACCTTGGGATGACATTGACTTTAGTGACCTCGACCTTGGGATGATCTTGACCTCTCATGCATGTCTTATCACATAACCCAATGTTGTTGCATAGTATGGGTTGATGACCTATTTTTTGTATGCTTCTAGACATCTGTACACTCTAATTACATATGTACATTTTTCGGTAAAAATTGATGTCACAATGATTACTTCACTCGATTTGCATAAGTTTGGTTTTTCCCTTGGAGGCACAGTTAAAGTCTTAAGTACATAGCAAACTTGAGCCAGATCACGCCAGTAGTTAAGTAGTAGAAAATAGGATTAAAAAAAAATTATGGCATCATCATGATGACGTCACCCAATATGCATAATTTTTTTTTGTCTTCTGGTAGGGTTTACTATTTCCTAACTAAATACCAAGTTTTAAATAAATCCGTCCATTAGTTTCAGAGAGCTTTGGGCAAATGTCACTCTGGATGCCCGACGCTGGACGTCGGATGGACAAAGCCAAAAAACAATAGTTGCTGAGATGGAGCTTACAGCTTGGGAAATAAACATTAAAAAATTTCCCTTATGTATTAATTTTTTCTAGGTGTGTGTTAGCTAACCAACAGGGGCATTGACCAAAAAGAATGCACCCTCGGCAAGAATTATATGGATCCCCGATAGCAGACGGGTACCGCAGTAAGTATAGATCTATGTATGTCTCAGCACCATGTCGTTCAAGACGTGCGAGCTTGATCCCATCCCTACCTCCCTTTTCAAAGACGGTATCACCGACCTCCTTCCTGCCATCACGAACATAGTCAATTCCTCTTTGCAATCCGGTTCTGTTCCCGCCTGTTTCAAGTCCGCCATCGTGCGACCACTACTGAAAAATTCAAACCTCGACCCAGAAGATTTTGAAAAACTACCGCCCTGTCTCTAATCTTCCTTTCCTATCCAAATTTTTTTAGACGGTTGTCATGAAACAGCTCAACCTTTATCTGTCTTCCAACTACTTGTTCTGCCCGTTCCAGTCTGCCTATCGTCCTGACCACTCCACTGTTACACTCGTTGGTTTTTATCAGTAGTCGATTCAGCCCCATTGTCCACGCAACCGGTTCACTCAGCAACAAGGCAGGAGTTCGTCGTATGAAGTTTTCCAACTTTATTCAGCGTACATCAACAACTGCATACAATCGCTTTTCCACTTTCGAACTTTTTTTCTTCCCTCAACTTTTTTTTTTTTTTAAAAATCAGTTTATAGTCCCCTCTTTTCCCGATAAGGATTTTCAGAGAGGAGACTCTGATAATCCCTCAACTGAAACAGTGCTTTACATATATAGTCCCTCTATACTCGAGAGAACGTTTGAATGTTCGAGCGTGACGCAATTACAACCATTCAAAATAAACTTCGTCATCAGAACTATGCACTGTCTTACGTCATATAACCTTATTTAGATCAGAAGAAGCAACTCTAGAGAATTCTCCAATAATATCCAAGGCCGGACCTAAGTTTTTCAGGGGTAGGGGCCAAAATTTATTTTAGGGTAGTAGCGAAGCGCCGAGCCGACGGCGCAAAGCGCCTAGTTTGCTAGGGGGGTCCGGGGGCATGCTCCCCCTGAAATTTTTTTGAAAAGGGAGAAAAAAATGGTGCAATCTGGTGCAATCTGAGCATGTAACTTGCAAAATTTTGGTGCTATAGTTTGCCACTGATTTTGGGGAGAAATTACCTTTAAAAAAGTGTGTGTGGGTGTGTGTGTGTGTGTGTTAGGAATAAAGTCATAACAAAAATATGACTTAGGTCTTTGTGTGTGTGTGTGTGGTTTGTTTGGTTTTTTTTTAAATATTTTTCCCCCACATTTTTTTTTTCTTTCAAAAAATGGCAGGGGCCCGGGCCTCTCGGGCAGGTCCGGCCCTGATATCGACCAACGAAAATTATCAACATTATACAAAGCTTCTTCTAACAGCAACACAAAATCAAATCAAAGGTAAATACACTCTGTTATTGCATGCTTTGCAAAAATAAAACGATCAGATCTATCGTGCGCGTCTCAAACGTAACATCCACTGAATCAGCTCTTCTTCACATCGTGACTGACCTCCTCTCTGCCACCGACTCTGGTAAAATCCATTTGTTGACCCTTTCAGCCGCTTTTTTGACACTATTGATCATTCCATCCTCCTTCAGCGTGGAATAAAAGACAGTGCCATCAGCTGGTTCCATTCTTACCTAACTGATCGCTTCCAATCTGTCTGCATCACCAACCACCTCTCTGAACCGTCCAGACTTGTCTTCGGTGTTCCTCAGAGGTCAGTTCTAGGCCCTGTTCTTTTCACCCTTTACACATATCCTCTGTCTCACATCATCCAAAACCATGACACTTTGCACCATTTCTAAGCATATGATACACAGCTAAAAAAAAAACAACAACAAAAAAACCAAACAGTCACACTCCTCAAAACCTTCCATCCATTCTGACCAAAACTTCTGAATGCTTTGAAGATATTTCTAACTAGATGACAGTCAACAAGCTCCAACTCAATGCAAACAAAACTGAAGTTATGCTCACATGTACCAAACACACAACCTGTCTTCTTCCTCTGCAGACACTATCACTATTGGCCAGACCACTCTTCCTATGTCAACTTCGGTCAAAAACCTTGGTGTCGTTCTTGACAACACCATCTCCATGTCAGAATTCATCCGCAAAACCTGTCAAACATGCAACTTTCATCTCCGTAGAATAGGCTTTGTTCGCAAACATCTGACCACTGACGCTACTGTCAAACTCATTTCCTCTCTTGTTTTGTCACGCTTAGACTACTGTAGCTCTCTCCTGGTTGGACTTCCTTCTTCTTCTATTTATCTGCTCCAACGTGTTCAGAACTCAGCTGCACGGTTGTTCTCAAAAGGAAAAAATCTGATCATATCACTCCCCTTCTACATTCACTCCACTGGCTTCCAGTGTCTCATAGAACTATCTACAAAATCGCTATTTTCTGTTACAAGTGCGTCCATGGCTTAGCGCCTTCCTTCCTCACCCAGAACATTCAATTCTATAAGCCTTCTAGAAATCTTCGTTCTTCCTCTGACACCCTCATGCTTCACATACCCCGTTACAAACTCTCCTCTGCTGGCCGTCGATCTTTCTCAGTGCTTGGCCCTTCAACTTGGAACTCTCTTCCCCTCTCTCTTTGCAGTTCTCCAAACATAGCTACTTTCAAATCCAACTTGAAAACTCATCTCTTCCATGTTTCTGATCTTGCCTCCCACCATCATCATCGTCAGTCCTCCAATTGATTTGTTTTGTTTTGATTCAGACCACCGCCACCACCCACCCCATCACCCATCCTTAGCTCTCCCCTCCACTCTCCCTCCCTCCCTCCCCTCTTATTCGTTAGCATGTGTCTGATTTTATTTTGTATGAAGCCGGATGTTTAGAATGAATGCGTGAGTACTCCGCTTTGAACTGATATTGTTCATTGGGATAAAGTGCTATATAAATATCATTATTATCATTTCACGTAACATGATTTAAATGTACTAAATGACAAGAGGCTGTCACTGTACTCGTGAATCGCCTTTGCCCCTAGCACGTAGTCGTTGAACCTACAGTAAGGTGAGGTTCCTCCGATCTGGCCGGTGACTTCTGTGTAAGACTTTCGTCCATGGATGCGGGTGCTGATATCGCTCCTTTTAAGGTGCGGTCTGACGTGAAGTGAAACAGAAGCAAAGCGGTAAACAAAGCAAAGCATCTGCTTCTAGAAGCAAGTGCGTTTATAATGCTTTGCTTTGTGAACCGAGAAGTTTTGCGTAAGCGTGGAAGCAATGCGCAATAAGTTGTAAATCAGTTACCTCCCTTTACGCGTATGAGGCCTTTTTCAGGGTTTGGTTTCTGTAATTTTGACTTCTAAAATTCCATAATGCCTCGTGGCTTTGAATTAGATCGATGAGAATAAACGTATCGTCTTGTTTTAGATTTGCTAATGGCCCAGTAGCTTTTGATGCCGCCATGATCGCTGAAATGATAACAACCTCGTTTTCGTACGTCAGCTCTCCTGATTGGCTGGCAGTCAAATGCTTCAGCAAAACAACTCAAAATTTTAGAGCACGCTCAAACACTGAAAGCATCGGCTTTGCTTCACTTCGGCGCTTTGCTGCTGTTATGCTTTAGGTCTAGTCACACGATAAACATCGTCAAAACTACGATTTTTCGTGTTTAACTGGCTAATTTGCTTATGTTTCACTTCCTGTCAGACCTCACCTCTAGTCGCCTTCCTTACAACAATTCGGGAAACGTTGGCTCTAGTACATTAAAACCCACATTAAGGTCACATTGTGACCACCCAAAATTCGAATTATGGCATCTTTTTCACTCAATTTGTTTTGTAGATTATAGTCACACGACACTTTCGCATATAGGTGACTACTGGACCGATTTATACTGACACCAGCGGGCCAGTTGTTGGTAAAGGGGAAAATAATATGATCACACGTTGACCAACCCGGGATTCGAACCAGCGACCTTTCGGTTACTAGCAAGACGCTCTTACCAACTGAGCTACCGGGCTCCACTGACACTCAATTTTGTTTGTTTGTTTGTAGATTATAGTCACACGACACTTTCGCATATAGGTGACTACTGGACCGATTTATACTGACACCAGCTGACCAGTTGTTGGTAAAGGGGAAAATAATATGATCACACGTTGACCAATCCGGTGTCACATCCTTCAAGTTCCGGGTCTCCTAGTTTATCCGAGCGCATTTGCGCATGCGCCAGGTCATGTCGGGCCGGCTTTTTCACGAAGTTCTTAGGCGTCATAACCCTAACCCTAACCCAAACCCTAACCCTAACCCTAAACTCTTAACTCTAACCCAAACTTTAACCCTAAACCTTACGAAGACTATAATAGCACTGTGCGCATGCGTCGAATTTTGTAACGCGTCGACCAATCAGAATGCTCCCATTCGCTCCCAGCCCAGCTAAGATACTAGGAACTGTGAGGATGTCACACCGGGATTCGAACCAGCGACCTTTCGGTTACTAGCAAGACGCTCTTACCAACTGAGCTACCCGGCCCCTAACTAAAATCATAGTAGTAAAATTAACTACACTAATATAATAAAAAAAAAAAAATTATTTTTGTCCCACTTCGTTAGCGGTGCCATTCTTCACCAATATTTGTTATATTAATTGTTAGTAGCGAACTGGCCAGTGTAATTTATCAACAACAAAAGAATACACTCCATGTCACCCAAAAGTAACAAGGGAAAGCATCAACAAGGGAGGCAATTCGAAATAAACTGTGCCGATGCTTTGGTATTTTTCCTGTATGAAAGATGGCGACTATTAGATTTAAAAAAAAAAACCAACTTCGCCTGTTGCATTCCTCTTCAAAATGAATATTATTTTCAATACAATTCTATTCAATAAATCTTTATGAAACTCCAGCCAGCGCCAAAGGTGCCTGTTTAGCGGAAACTGGCGGATCTAGGAGTGGAGAGAGAATGGCGGATCTAGGGGTGAAGAGAGAAGGTAGGGTAGTACCCTCCCCCCCCCCCCCCCCCTTAAAAGAAATGAAATTAAAAAAAAAAGTACTAAAATTATTGTAACGCATGGATATTTTGATGTATGTGCCTGTCTATAATAGCTAAGTGTATGCGAAATATAATTGACTCCTGGATCAAAGATAAGTGTGCTGCAAGTTTCTCTGTTAACTACCACACCCACAAATGTACGGACTCTCTTCAACACAGGCAAACACCCAACACAAAATATACGTTCCACGTTCTCAATAATTTATATAAATACACAACAATATTTTTATGGCAATCTTTCACTCCAACCTTCCATACGGATACCCCTACACCACCGTCTCTAATACCAACGTCTCTCTCTCTATCTCTAATCTATCACAATCGAGCTGGATAATCGAGGGCCGGCAATTTCTTGTCCCGAGCCAAAGCACAAAACGAGTTACCTCAATAATCTTCTTAGGAGGCGGGTGCACACACAGGCTACAGGCAACTAGGTGCCAGTGATGTTGTCAACAGAAGTTGCACAAGAATGATGTCGTAGACAGACGGACGAGCTCGCTTGCCCAGTCCGTCTGAGGTTGATAACGCGTCTTGGTCTCGTCTAAGACGCACGGCCGGTCGCCGCTGTACCTTAAGTCGTCCTTTCTCTGTTGTCCGAGACAACGCTGTGTCCAAGTGTTTGGCGCCAACTTCAGCTCTGGCCTCTATAATCTCATTGTTCTTCTTTGTTTCATCCTTGTTCACCTCCCTTAGTTTCTTCCACTTTTCCAATTCCATTCCGTATGTGATCGTTTTTTTCCTCCTTCCACAATGTTATCCATATCCCAGATATAATTATTTTATGAATGACAATTGCTATCAAACATGCTCACACCTTTCATTCATATTACATTATCTACTGCTCTATAAGGGAAGCCCCATGTAATTAACAATATTACTACATCAATGAAAATTATATTCCATCTTAGTGGACAACAGCTCACCACCTCTGAACACAATAAATACAATGCAAAAATAAAATATACTTCTCCAGCATATTACAATCATGAAAAAAACACATTATAAATACCTGTAATCTTTACATCACAATATATATACTCTTTCAGAGAGAAAGTCCCACTGAACCTACACACCTTGATAGGTTCTCAGTGCCTTCTACCTCTTCACTTTTCACAATAATCTTTTTCTTTTTTTTTTCTTAATCTTTTTTTATTCTCCTGGCCACGAGTACAGAGTGTGGCTCGCCTTGGCCCCGATCACGAGATCGTTGAACCTATTAATAACGTGAGGTTCCTCAGTTCTGGCCGGTGAGCTTTTTTTTGTAGAAGACTTTCGTGCTGACATCACTCCTGTTAGTCACCTTACGACAATCATGGAAACATTGGTTCTACTAAAATCAGTGCCCGAACCCACAGGTATTCTATCCTATCCTATACTGTCCCGTAACCCGGAGGTCGTAGGGGCACCACAGATGATCGTTTAACCAGCATACTCCATCTTTCTCTGTCCTCAGCAGCCCTAATGGCTTCGCTCAGTGTCAAACCAGTCCATTCTCGAATGTTGTCCTCCCATATCTTTTTCGGTCTCCCTCTTCTACCTCCTTGCACTGTGCCTTGCAGAATGGTCTTTGCAAGGCCTGAAGATCTGGTGACGTGGCCATGAGATCGGAGTTTCCAGTTCTTCACCACTGTGAGCAGGTCATCATGTTATCCAATGGCTTGTGTGATGGTCTGTCGGACTTCGTCGTTGGTGATGTGTTGGGTATAGGAAATGCCCAGAAATCTTCTGTAGCACCTCATCTCCATGCTTTGTATTCTTCGTTGGAGATCTGCTGTGAGGATCCATGCTTCGCAAGCATATAGGAAGATGGAGATGACAAGGGAGCGCAGCAGTCTTACTTTGGAATGTAGACTGATGGTCCTGTCTTTCCAAATGGGCTTCAACCTTGTCAGGGCAGCAGTTGTTTGTGCGATCCTGGAGAGGACGTCCTGTTGGGACCCATTGTCTAATACAATGGCTCCTAAATATTTAAGCTATGCACTGTGCTGAGGGATTGGCCTTGGACTTCGATGTCGGTGTTGATGCCATTGGTGTTGTTGGTCATCATTTTGGTCTTCTCTGCACTAATTTCCATTCCATAGGCTCTGGAGGTGGTGTCAAGTCTCTGTATCAGCTGTTCAAGTTCTTGTTCCTCTCCAGCCAATCCATCAATGTCATCCGCAAAACGAAGATTGGAGATTGCTCTACCCACTGTGCTGATTTTGCCTTCGTGATCTGCAAGAGCATCCGACAAGATGCGCTCTAGGAAGATGTTGATGAGTGTTGGAGAGAGTAGGCATCCTTATAATGTTGATAATTTTCGTTGGTCGATATTATTGGATAATCTTCTAGGGTTGCTTGTTTACCATCGATCGAAGGATCTAGATAGATCCAATAGAAGCTGAGAGGTTCTCTTATGACGAAGAAAGTTGTATGATGTAAGAAAGTGATGACGAAGTTTATTTTAATTGGTTGTAAAGCATCACGCTGGAACGTTCTGACGTTATCTCAAGTATAGAGAAAAACTATATAATTGATGCACTGTGTAGAGAAGAGAGAAAAAGTGAAAAGCGATTGAGTGATTGTATGCAGTTGTTGATGTACGCTGAATAAAGTTGGAAAGCTTAATACGACGACTTCTACCTTGTTGCAAAACCAACATCGAGTGTGACATTTTGGGGGCCAAGCCGGGATCCGTGCCATAGCCAAAGGTTCAACTGTGACAACAAGCGAGACAACGTTACGAGAGGCAGTCATCGAGGGTAGCCGCCAACGAGTTGCGTCGGGAGGGACCAACATACTGGGACTACATCCCCGATAGATTCGGGTTGACTGCAAGGGCGTGTAGTCGCCGAAGAGTTGATTCGTGTGCGAACAACAGACCGGGACTACGTGGCTGCCGCAAGACTACGTCGAGGGACAGTCTCGGAGCTACATCGCCAGGTGTACAGATAGCGACGAGCGGACGTCGCGTCTACTTCAGCACCGGAGCGTATACATCAACACCAGCGTGGTGCAGCGTCGCATACGACGAGGACAGCGGGGCCTGCGTCAGCGAAGGCGACTAGTGACAAGCATCAGCGCTACCGCAGAAAGCGTGCTGTTCTAGAACAATCTAGAGAGGTTCAGCCTAATCAAGAACTTTCCAGAAAAGCATCAAGATTGCTGACTTCTGGCAGAAAGGACTTGAACTGAATCTAAAAGAGTAAAATCTTCTCAAAGATTGACCTCAGCAAGGGTTACTGGCAAGTCCCCGTGCGTCAACAAGACATATCAAAGACTGCTTTTATTACTCCTGATGGGACGTACGAGTGCCTAAGGATGCCCTTTGGCATGGTCAACAGCGGAGCTACCCTGAAGAGAGGAATGAAGAAGATGCTCAAAGGGATGGACAACGTCGTGTGTTACTGGGACGACATGCTAGTCTACACCAAGACCTGGGAAGAGCATCTGCAGACCTTGAGGGAGCTGTTTCACCATCTAATAGAAGCTAACCTGACCGTGAGACCCAGTACATGAATTCTGAAAACTGACAACGTCGACTTCATCGGACATTAGATGGAAGAAGGGAGCGACAGAGGATGCACTGACTCCAGGAAAGCCCATGAGATCACTGTCTTTGACCCTGGGCCGATGACAACCGTAACGGACGAGGGCGTCGTTTCCTTGCGGATGAAAGAACATTGATTCTGTGAATGAACTGAGAACATTGACAGTATCCTGACAGACTGAAATGCGTTTTAATTCTGGATTTTGTTTGTGCATTGCGTCTCAACGTTATTGAAAGAAATTAAGTAAATTTCTTCTTGTGTAGGGGATTATGTTACGTTTGCGACGCGCACGACGGTACGTGTGAGACGCGCACGATAGGTCCGATCGTTTATTTTGCAAAGCATTCAATAACAGAGTGTATTTACCTTTGATTCGATTTTGCGTTGTTGTTAGAAGAAGCTTGTTATATAATATTGATAATTTTCGTTGGTCGATATTATTGGAGAATCTTCTAGGGTTGTTTGTTTAACATCGATCGAAGGATCTAGATAGATCCAATAGAAGCTGAGAGGTTCTTTTACTACTACTACTACTACTACTACTACTACTACTACTACTACTACTACTACTACTACTACTACTACTACTACTACTAAGGATATTTATATAGCGCTTTTTTCCAATGAGCAATATCAGTTCAAAGTGCAGTACTCACGCATTCATTCTAAACATCCGGCTTCATACAAATTAAAATCAGACACTTGCTAACGAATAAGAGACGAGGGAGGGAGGGAGGAGGGGAGAGCTAAGGATGGGTTATGAGGTGGGTGGTCTGAATAAAAAAAAAAAACAAAACAAAAAAAACAAATGGAGGAATGATGACGATGATGATGGGAGGCAAGATCAGAAACATTTAAGGAAGAGATGAGTTTTCAAGTTGGATTTAACAGTAGCTATGTTTGGAGAGCTGCGAAGAGAGAGGGGAAGAGAGTTCCAAGTTAAAGGGCCAAGTACTGAGAAAGATCGACGGCCAGCAGAGGAGAGTTTGTAGCGGGGTATGTGAAACATGAGGGTGTCAGATGAAGAACGAAGATTTCTAGAAGGCTTATAGAATTGAATGTTCTGGGTGGGGTAAGAAGGGGCTAAGCCATGGACGCACTTGTAACAACAAATAGCGATTTTGTAGATAATTCTACTGGAAGCCAGTGGAGTGAATGTAGAAGGGGAGTGATATGATCAGATTTTTTCCTTTTGAGAACCAGACGTTCAGCTGAGTTCTGAGCACGTTGGAGCAGATAAATAGAAGAAGAATGAAGTCCAGCCAGGAGAGAGTTACAGTAGTCTAAGCGTGACAAAACAAGAGAGGAAATGAGTTTGACAGTAGCATCAGTGGTCAGATGTTTGCGGACAAGGCCTGTTCTACGGAAATGAAAGTTGCATGTATGACAGGTTTTGCGTATGAATTCTGATATGGAGATGGTGTTGTCAAGAACGACACCAAGGTTTTTGACAGAAGATGACATAGGAAGAGTGGTCTGGCCAAGGGTGACAGTGTCTACAGAGGAAGAAGACAGGTTGTGTTTGGTAGCTGTGAGCATGACTTCAGTTTTATTTGCATTGAGCTTGTTGATTGTCATCCAGTTAGAAATGTCTTCAAAGCATTCGGAAGTTTTGGTCAGAATGGATGGAAGGTTTTGAGGAGTGTGACTGTTTTATAGCTGTGTATCATCTGCGTAGAAATGGTGGAAAGTGTCGTGGTTTTGGATGATGTGAGATAGTTGAGCTGTTTCAGGACAACCTTCTCAAGAAGTTTGGATAGGAAAGGAAGATTAGAGAAAGGGCGGTAGTTTTTCAAATCTTCTGGGTCGAGGTTTGATTTTTTCAGTAGTGGCCGCACGATGGCTGACTTAAAACAGGCGGGAACAGAACCGGATTGCAAAGAGGAATTGACTATGTTCGTGACGGCATGAAGGAGGTCGGTGATACCGTCTTTGAAAAGGGAGGTAGGGATGGGATCAAGCTCGCACGTCTTGAACGACATGGTGCTGAGGATCTCAGCAACTTCGGGCTCAGAGAAAGATTGAAAAAAGAGAAATGGTATGCCAGTGAAATGTGGATCAGGAGGACAAGAGTGACAGGGAGTGTCGTCGATAATTTTGCGAATGGTTCGATTTTTGAAGTAAAGAAGTCTGAAAAGAAAGAGGGCAGTTCTGGTAGTGGAATTTTGGATGGAAAAGGGGAAGTGTAGGTGTTCCCCAGAAGTTCGTTCATAGTGGAAAACAGTTCTTTGGAGGAAGCAGAGGTTTCTATCTTATTGTTATAGTAACGTATTTTGGCTGCAGAGATAGCTTTGCGTACGTCATGCTTGTGCTTCTGATAGGTCTGCCAAGTGGTTAAAGGGAAGTAACCTTTTTATATATATATATATATATATATATATATATATATATATATATATATATATATATATATATATATATATATATATATATATATATATATATATATATATATATATATATATATATATATATATATATATATATATATATAAAAATATTCTGGACAAGTTTTATCTTTGATTGTATGCATCCACAATTAAATACTTTATTTTGTGTGTGTGTGCAGGAAGAAGAGGTGAAAGGACCTTATCATTATCATCTTCATCAACCCGTTTGTCCGATTCTGCTGCTTGGAAATTTGCCAGCAACAACTGCGTTTGCAAAGCTGTATGAATGCTTGATGATTCAGAGTGACGTTGTACATCAAAGAGTGTTTTGTAGTCATTTGTTAAAAAGTCATGATGTGCTGTTATTCGGAATATTAAAAGTTGTAAATGACGCAGCTTTTGGTTTGAATGCTTGGTTGCTTTGTGTATATGCCAAACAAAGCACACATGATTTTGCCGAAAAACCAACCTTTTCATTTGCATATTTTATGTTCTTCTTGGAACTATACACACCACAATAAATGAAATATTGCATGTCATTTTAATATAAAATGCAATATACAAATGCTGCAAATACATCACAAAAATTATCGTTATCATCACAGAATTACATAAATTATTACAATTACTAATTTATTTACAGATGTCACACAAGGCATTGGTAATCTCTGCAATAAATCGCCTGAAAATAAATTATATGAAACAACAAAAAACAATCATCATCATCAATGATTATTTTAATGTGCATTCTCATTCTCATAAATAAGGTCACACAAGTCCTATCCTATCCCGTAACTCTGAGGTCGTTGGGGCACCACAGATGATCGTTTAACCAGCATACTCCATCTTTGGCTGTCCTCAGCAACCCTGATGGCTTCGCTCAATGTCAAGCCAGTCCATTCTCGAATGTTGTCCTCTAATCTCTTTTATTCTTGAATGTTGTCCTCCAATCTCTTTTTTGGTCTCCCTCTTGTTCTACCTCCTTGCACTGTGCCTTGCAGGATGGTCTTTGCAAGGCCTGATGATCTGGTGATGTGGCCATACCATCGGAGTTTGCGTTTCTTCACCACTGTGAGCATTTCATCGTGTTGTCCAATGGCTTGTGTGATGGTCTGTCGGACTTCGTCGTTGGTGATGTGCTGGGTATAGGAAATGCCCAGAAGTCTTCTGTAGCACCTCATCTCCATGCTTTGTATTCTTCATTGTAGACCTGCTGTGAGGGTCCATGTTTTGCAAACATATAGGAAGATGGAGATGACAAGGGAGCGCAGCAGCCTTACCTTGGAATGTAGACTGATGGTCTTGTCTTTCCAAATGGGCTTCAACCTTGCCAGGGCAGCAGTTGTTTGTGCGATCATGGAGAGGACTTCCTTTCGGGACCCATTGTCTAATACAATGGCTCCTAACTAAATATTTGAAGCTATGCACTGTGTTGAGGGATTGGCCTTAGATTTTGATGTCCGTGTTGGTGCCATTGGTGTTGTTGGTCATCATTTTGGTCTTCTCTGCGCTAATTTCCATTTTATAGGCTCTGGAGGTGGTGTCAAGCCTCTGTACCAGCTGTTTAAGTTCTTGTTCCTCTCCAGCCAATCCATCAATGTCATCCGCAAAACGAAGGCTATACCCCCCCCCCTCTCTCCCTCCTATGCTGACTGTGCCTTCGTGATCTGCAAGGGCATCTGACATGATGCGCTCTAGGAAGATGTTGAAGAGGGTTGGAGAGAGTAGACATCCTTGACGCACACCGATTGTTGTTCTGAACCAGTTTCCGAAGGCACACAAGTCCATGAAGAAAATTATACAACCGTGCACAAACTCAGTGTCATCTTTATTTCATTGCTCCACACTTCCACACACACACACACACACAAAACCATCACACACAGTGAGATAAATGACAACATAGTATGATTACAAAGGATCCATTATTACTGATTTTTACTACGTACAAATTAACAATAAATCTACAGTAAACCAATTGTGCCATGGTCAAATGCTAATTTACATGCAGTGAAGGTTAGAACAATACATAGCAAGTTGGAATTTGGATCAGTTTTAATATATCAAATATTTACTACTAGCAAAAGTTGTATTATGACAAAAAACGTGACCTTGGGATGACATTGACTTTAGTGACCTCGACCTTGGGATGATCTTGACCTCTCATGCATGTCTTATCACATAACCCAATGTTGTTGCATAGTATGGGTTGATGACCTATTTTTTGTATGCTTCTAGGCATCTGTACACTCTAATTACATATGTACATTTTTCGGTAAAAATTGATGTCACAATGATTACTTCACTCGATTTGCATAAGTTTGGTTTTTCCCTTGGAGGCACAGTTAAAGTCTTAAGCACATAGCAAACTTGAGCCAGATCACTCCAGTAGTTAAGTAGTAGAAAATAGGATTAAAAAAAAATTATGGCATCATCATGATGACGTCACCCAATAATGGCATCATCATGATGACGTCACCCAAAATGCATAATTTTTTTTTTGTCTTCTGGTAGGGTTTACTATTTCCTAACTAAATACCAAGTTTTAAATAAATCCATCCATTAGTTTCAGAGAGCTTTGGGCAAATGTCACTCTGGATGCCCGACGCTGGACGTCGGATGGACAAAGCCCAAAAACAAAAGTTGCTGAGATGGAGCTTACAGCTTGGGAAATAAACATCAAAAAATTTCCCTTATGTATTAATTTTTTCTAGGTGTGTGTTAGCTTACCAACAGTGGCATTGACCAAGAAGAATGCACCCTCGGCAAGAATTATATGGATCCCCGATAGCAGACGGGTACAGCAGTAAGTATATATCTATGTATGTCTCAGCACCATGTCGTTCAAGACGTGCGAGCTTGAACCCATCCCTACCTCCCTTTTCAAAGACGGTATCACCGACCTCCTTCCTGCCATCACGAACATAGTCAATTCCTCTTTGCAATCCGGTTCTGTTCCCGCCTGTTTCAAGTCCGCCATCGTGCGACTACTACTGAAAAATTCAAACCTCGACCCAGAAGATTTTGAAAAACTACCGCCCTGTCTCTAATCTTCCTTTCCTATCCAAATTTTTTGAGACGGTTGTCATGAAACAGCTCAACCTTTATCTGTCTTCCAACTACTTGTTCTGCCCGTTCCAGTCTGCCTATCGTCCTGACCACTCCACTGTTACACTCGTTGGTTTTTATCAGTAGTCGATTCAGCCCCAATGTCCACGCAACCGGTTCACTCAGCAACAAGGCAGGAGTCGTCGTATGAAGTTTTCCAACTTTATTCAGCGTACATCAACAACTGCATACAATCGCTTTTCCACTTTCCAACTTTTTTTCTTCCCTCAAATTTTTTTTTTTTTTTTTTGAATAAATTTACGTTCCCGGACACATTAAGCGTATAGGGGACGGGTGAAACACCACTTTTCCCTCAAATGAAACAGTGCTGTACATATATAGTCCCTCTATACTTGAGAGAATGTTCGAATGTTCGAGCCTGACTCAATTACAACCATTCAAAATAAACTTCGTCATCAGAACTATGCACTGTCTTACGTCATATAACCTTATTTAGATCAGAAGAAGCAACTCTAGAGAATTCTCCAATAATATCGACCAACGAAAATTATCAACATTATACAAAGCTTCTTCTAACAGCAACGCAAAATCAAATCAAAGGTAAATATACTTTGTTATTGCATGCTTTGCAAAAATAAAACGATCAGATCTATCGTGCGCGTCTCAAACGTAACATCCACTGAATCAGCTCTTCTTCACATCGTGACTGACCTCCTCTCTGCCACTGACTCTGGTAAAATCTATTTGTTGACCCTTTCAGCCGCTTTTTTGACACTACTGATCATTCCATCCTCCTTCAGCGTGGAATAAAAGACAGTGCCCTCAGCTGGTTCCGCTCTTACCTAACTGATCGCTTCCAATCTGTCTGCATCACCAACCACCTCTCTGAACCGTCCAGACTTGTCTTCGGTGTTCCTCAGAGGTCAGTTCTAGGCCCTGTTCTTTTCACCCTTTACGCATCTCCTCTGTCTCACATCATCCAAAACCATGACACTTTCCACCATTTCTAAGCATATGATACACAGCTAAAAATAAAACCAGTCACACTCCTCAAAACCTTCCATGCATTCTGACCAAAACTTCTGAATGCTTTGAAGACATTTCTAACTAGATGACAGTCAACAAGCTCCAACTCAATGCAAACAAAACTGAAGTTATGCTCACATGTACCAAACACACAACATGTCTTCTTCCTCTGCAGACACTGTCACTATTGGCCAGACCACTCTTCCTATGTCATCTTCGGTCAAAAACCTTGGTGTCGTTCTTGACAACACCATCTCCATGTCAGAATTCATCCGCAAAACCTGTCAAACATGCAACTTTCATCTCCGTAGAATAGGCTTTGTTCGCAAACATCTGACCACTGACGCTACTGTCAAACTCGTTTCCTCTCTTGTTTTGTCACACTTAGACTACTGTAACTCTCTCCTGGCTGGACTTCCTTCTTCTTCTATTTATCTGCTCCAACGTGTTCAGACCTCAGCTGCACGGTTGTTCTCAAAAGGAAAAAGTGTCTCATAGAACTATCTACAAAATCGCTATTTTCTGTTACAAGTGCGTCCATGGCTTAGCGCCTTCCTACCTCACCCAGAACATTCAATTCTATACGCCTTCTAAAAAATCTTCGTTCTTCCTCTGACACCCTCATGCTTCACATACCCCGTTACAAACTCTCCTCTGCTGGCCGTCGATCTTTCTCAGTGCTTGGCCCTTCAACTTGGAACTCTCTTCCCCTTTCTCTTCGCAGTTCTCCAAACATAGCTATTTTCAAATCCAACTTGAAAACTCATCTCTTCCTTAAATGTTTCTTGCCTCCCACCATCATCATCGTCAGTCCTCCAATTGCTTTGTTTTGATTCAGACCACCGCCACCACCCACCCTTAGCTCTCCCCTCCACTCTCCCTCCCTCCCCTCTTATTCGTTAGCAAGTGTCTGATTTTATTTTGTATGAAGCCGGATGTTTAGAATGAATGCGTGAGTACTCCGCTTTGAACTGATATTGTTCATTGGGATAAAGTGCTATATAAATATCATTATTATCATTTCACATAACATGATTTAAATGTACTAAATGACAAGAGGCTGTCACTGTACTCGTGAATCGCCTTTGACCCTAGCACGTAGTCGTTGAACCTACAGTAAGGTGAAGTTCCTCTGATCTGGCCGGTGACTTCTATGTAAGAGACTTTCGTCCATGGATGGGGTGCTGATATCGCTCCTGTAAATAGTCGCCTTCCTTACAACAATTTGTGAAGTACAGTTAAGGTCACATTGTAACCTCTCAAATTCGAATCGTATTTGCTTGACTAAGACACGTTTTCTACTCAATTTAAAAAAAAAAAAAAAAAAATACATTTACGTCCCCCGGACACATTAAGTAATTTATCCATAAAATCATAGTAGTAAAATTATCTACACTAATATAATAAATAATTTTTTTTATCTTTGTCCAACTTCATTAGGGGTCTCTTTCTTCACAAATATTTGTTATATTAATTGTTAGTAGCGAACTGGCCAGTGTAATTTATCAACAACAAAAGAATACAATCCATGTCACCCAAAAGTAACAAGGGAAAGCATCAACAAGGGAGGCAATTCGAAATAAACTGTGCCGATGCTTTGGTATTTTTCCTGTATGAAAGATGGCGACTATTAGATTTAAAAAAACACAACAACTTCGCCTGTTGCATTCCTCTTCAAAATGAATATTATTTTCAATACAATTCTATTCAATAAATCTTTATGAAACTCCAGCCAGCGCCAAAGGTGCCTGTTTAGCGGAAACTGGCGGATCTAGGAGTGGAGAGAGAATGGCCGATCTAGGGGTGAATGTCAGGCCCACTTTCTCCCTCTGGTGTTCAAGCAGGTGACTGTTCCTTCATGCAAGGAGTGATAGGGTATTTAGGGGTGGGTGATGCGTGTGCGAGCGTCCTTTCTTCCCATTAAACTAAACTAAGAAACTCAACTAACGAAATAAGGTGTAAAAATACAAATATACCTTTATTCAATAAAACATGTAATTAAGAAACCCAATCAAGAAACAAAAGAATGAAACCAAAGAAAAGTATAAAGCAAAATTTAAACGTAAAACAGTCTAAAACGTATACAATCAACACATTTGCATCATCATAAATCATAAGAAAAATCACTCTCTCACCTTTGTTCTATCTTAACACAGACATATACAATATATACACAACGATAATTAAACACACATATGTCCCCCCCCTGTTGTCCCAGTTCAGTCTTTTATATACAAGCCTGTACACACTTCACGTTATGTACACAGTTCAGTTCAGTTCAGTTTGTTTATTGTCTTTTCCAGCAAGCTGATAAGACATTAAAAAAAAAATTAGATTAGATTACCAACAGGAGAGTCCAGCAATACTTTGGACAGTTTGATTCCGAGTTGAAAATCTACATCACTGAAACTGACCTTCCCTTGCAATTCATATGGCATGTCGTGCGTTTCATGAATAATTAATTGTGGCGAGCCTTTCATTGAAGGCAACATTGCAAAACAAATGGAAGTGGGAGTGGATGGAGAAGTCTATAAAAGTAGGAGAATGTGACCAGCGGCTTTCTGCCTTTTTACGAAAAGTCAACTGTGTTGGAATGGTGCGTTGCCTTTTGTGTGACAGAGAAGTCAGCTATGCCAATCGTGGCATTACCGCTCTGTATGAGCATATGCAGTCCAAAACGCACATAAAAGCTTCAATAGCAACAGGCAGCAATCAAAGCAGATTACCTGGTGAGTTAAAATATCATTAATATGACTTTCTTCTTGCATCCTTTATTCAAAAGGCCTAACTAGCCCACGTAGGCCTAGTCTGTAAACCTATTATTATTATTATTATTATTATTATTATTATCATTATTATTATTAATTATTTACTGATATTCTTTTATAAACCTGCAAAATGAAATTAAGTGGCACATACATTAATAAACGCAGTCACAAGTATATCAACTAACAAGTTAGTATCTCTTCTATGTCTCTATTGACGTGCGTGTACAACCGGTTGCTTCCCTTTACATGCTTTGCGCTCCATAGAGCGTCGTCGGCCTGAAATAACTTTTTAGAAACTTCAAAACCCAGGGGAATTATGGGTAGGGAAATGACTTCGGCCAAATCCTTCTTTAGTTTCTTTGCTCGAGCAAAGGCAACCTCATAGGTATGGAGCACTTCGTCCATTATAACTCCATCGCTGATAATACTGCTGACAAGTTTCTGCCTTTGTTCACTACCAGAAATATGCAGTTCCTCTCCCAACTTTTGTTTCATTTCAGCCAGCACATCTTCGCGAGAAATGGCGACCATGACGGTTACTTCCCTTGAACAGATTTCCCAGAATTCTCTATTCTATTTTTAGGTTTGGGATATCCCCGTCTCAGCTTGTGGTTTGCACGTCGACTGGGGGCAATACGAGATACTAACTTGTTAGTTGATATACTTGTGACGTAGTATAATTCTAAAGACATTCATTTAACAAAATCAGAGTATATTCACATCTTAACCCTTAATAATATTATTATTATTATTTATTAATTTATAATCTCAGTGCTAACCTTATTTGATTGCCAAACAAAATGTAATACAATAATAGTCAACATCAACATTTTATTATATAAAACTTTCATAAAGCACACATAAAATATGTGTTAGTCAGTATCTTGCATACCAAATGAATAAATCTTAACATTTAACTTTGGGATAGCTAGATTGGGGTTAGGCACTAACTCGGGTCTAGGCAATCCTCGACTTCTTCATACCAGCCCTGCTCTGTATCGTTTGTGACAGTTTTGCTTTTAATTTTCTGTTGCCATATATTAAAACATATAATATGATATGATGCATTTACAGGCCAGCCGCTTGCAAGGGAAGCAACCTATGGCATGGATCCTGCTGTCAAGGCTGCAATGACTGCTTCAGGTGCTGTGTTGAAACCAACCACAGAAGTGCAGCCATTGACTCCTATGGATGACAGAGTCACCAGTCTTGAGGCGTTGACATTGGCATTTGCAGCAGAGAACAACATGTCATTGAGAGATGTACCGAAACTTGTGGAATATGCAAAGGTAGGCTGATTTAATAGCAAGTGGGTTAACCCTGTTAATCCCCGCATACTTTTTGCCTCAAACCCTTTTGAAGTCCCAATAGCAGGGAAGTAACTCCGTCATCTTTACCTGCTGGCCCCAGTAAAAAAAAAAATTTCAATTAATTAAATTTTCTAAAATGTATGTCTGCATTTGCTTGTGATCTCCAAAAAATTTTTTTTTCAAGCAATTTATTTTTAATTTAATGTTATGTTTTATAAAAAAAAAAAAAAAAAATTCCTAAATAAATAATACTTACAAATAAAATAAAATGAAACATTTTTGGTGTTGTCCTGTAGGCTATGGCTCATGACAAACCTGCACTCCAGGAGGTGAAACTGGGAAGTTGTAACATAGCTTCATACAAAATGATCTATGGTGTTGCTGCTGCCTTGGAAGAATCCCTTCTGGAGGAACTGAAGACTGCAAGGTTTAGTCTTAACATATGCTATGAAGCGTTCAGACCCCCGGGATTAATCTTGAAAGTGACCATAATAGGTCATTTGACCAGTTCACCAGAAAAACAATAGGTCATTTTGGAAAGCAATAAGTCACACAGTCTCATTCGATCGCTTATCAGTACAAATGGTACAAAATTACTCCCCGAGTCTCTCTCTCTATTTAAAATTCGGGCATCAGTGACAAATCTGAATTCCGTTTAAAACAGTAATAAACATGATAAATCGACCGATAAAGATACAGATACTAGTACAGTTGTAGTAACACTAAGAGATCGATAAAATAATAAATAAATATTAAACACTAATAGTTATACTACTACCAAATGAAGAATTGGCCTATAAACTAAAGTAATGGAGCCTGCGGCTGAAGCACATACTGCAGGAAGAGTTATTTTTACCCTGTTTGAGTATTAAACATGGTACAATTTAACTATAAAAGAAGGAAAGAAAACAAAAACAACAGAAGACAAGTGTCGACCGGTTTCGGTCTCAAAGACCTTTATCAAGACATTTCATGATGCTGCCGACATCTTTTATGTTTCTATGGAAAAGTACAAGTCCGCATCCATTCTTTAACCTTATTTAATTACCTCCACAAAATAAAATAAAAAAGAAATAATTATAAAAATAATACTTACTAATGAATAAAGAAATGAACACAAATAAATTAAATAAAATAAATAATTAAATAAAAAATACATTAGTTTAAAATAACCCACAAACAAATTATCTACTTCATGTGTGACATCATTAGTACACACTACACAATCTGTGCACTGCCAAAAGAGGGAGACAATCCAACAGTGCCAAAGTACATACATGTAAATAGATCCATAAATTATTAGTTAGATAATAATAATAATAATAATAATAATAATAATAATAATAATAATGACATTACTAATAATTTAATAATGTGCATCTTTAAATGAAAAAACAAAACAAACTAGGCTATAGTATTACTATATAGGCCTAAACACCATGGTTTTTTTCCGGAGGCATTTTTTTTGTTGTTGACAAAATGGAATCGCAAACTAGATCTACACTGTGAATGTCAATGCTTTGGCGCGTTGCATGTCAGCAATGAAAACTATGGATCGGAAAAGTTTGTATTATGCTGAAAGGGTAAATAATTTCGTTTCGGTAATGGTTGTGCTAAGTTTTATTGAGTTCGCAGTTTGTATAGAACTTTTTAAATGACAAATCTTCGCAAAGTTTGACCGCCCGATCGTAAAATCAATAGGTCACTTGACCAGCTGGCTGGCAAACCAATCGGTCATTTCAGATTTTTATGCGTCAATGACCGATGACCGACGCCAAGAATAAACCCTGGACCCCCCACCGGGGCTTCGCCCCCCTGGACCTCACCAGAGGCCTTACGGCGGCCCCTGGACCCCGGCCGGATTTCAGAGATTTTTTCCTTGGACTGTTCTGCAGCCTGCTAAAAGTTGTTGGCGATGATTCTTTTTCTCCTCTGTCCTGCGATAGTTCGAACCCTCTCATTAGCATTGGGGCGGATCCTCTCAGGTTCTTGATGTTGATTATCTGCATCATCTGTAAAATAATAATAAGCATGACAATTTTCAACTTTTAAAAATACAGTGGATTCTACTTATGAAGAATACTTTAAAACAAAGTACTTTGAATTTTTTTTTTTTTTACAGTGTGTATGGTTAGTAACAAACAAAATCTGTTACCTCCAAGAAAAAATGCTGACTACACCCCTATCTGTGTCATAGGTATACACATTAATATGTTCAAAGAAACCACAGGGTTTGTCTAACATCCAAATAATAACTTAAAGAAACTTGAAACTTTAACTTCAAACTGTTCTTTTAAATAATTTGAACATGTCAAAGAAAAAATAACAATTTGCTAAATATAATTGACTGACCCTCTTCATCATCTTCATCACTGTCAACCTCAGGCTGAATGGGCAGCCTGATGCGCCTTGCAATGTTGTGAAGAATGCAGCAGACAACAACCACTCTAGATGCTCTGTCTGGCTGCAGGTGAAGACCTTTTAGCAAGCAGCACCATCGTTGCTTTAAAACCCCAATGCATCGTTCCACAGTTGTGCGAGTGGAGCTGTGAGCATAGTTGTAGTTTCTCTCAGCAGCAGTTGCAGGGTGTAGCAGTGGTGTCATCAACCACATACGTAGCATGTAGGCGCTGTCACCCAGTTTAATGCCATCCACAGACAGTCTGTTTCCTTCGAGGTCAGCAAACAAATGGCTTCTTCGCAAAATCCTTGCATCATGAGTTGATCCAGGCCACCTGCAATTTGACACAGAAACACTAAATAAAAATGGCATGCCATTCAAATGTATTTCCAGAAACATACATAGCTGTGGAATTCTGACTGACCTAATTCCGGAGGAGAAGAATGGTAGCAGAAGAAAACGTAGGAGGTAAAAAAGAAGGAAATAAAGACTGGAGCCGAGGAGATGAAGAATAAGAGGAAGAGAAGAATGAGGCGGATTAACACCGACATAATAAACTACAACAATAAAAAGATCATCAATAACAACAGAACTGATAAGTAACGCACACACACATTGTGTTAATTCATATGTACTTGAGTCAGTCAAGATGCCCGAGGTGACTGTTCTCACAGTACCAGTGTATCACACATAACTGGGAAACCAACAAAACAAACAAAAAAATGCTGATTTCACTGCTGCACATTAATGCAAGCAAATAATGTACACCCACCTGGCTATAACATTGTTCAGCTCCAAATCAGCATTGCAGATGACCTGTCAAAGAAACAACAACAAAAAAACAATTCATACATGATTCCTGTGAGATGTTGTAGAGATAATCAAGATTTGTTGAATTGATCAGTCTAATTTTTATTATATAAAAAAAAAAATCCAGTTTTTGCTAACTAACAGTATTACATCTTTGAGAATCTTGTGGATAGTTGACTTACCTGCACATTTATGGAAAAATAATTTTTCCTGTTGATGTATTCGCCAGAATTTTCAGTTGAAGGCGCTTGGATCTTGATATGGGTGCCGTCAACACACCTAAACACATCTGTGAAGAGCACAGTATTTTAATCAAATAATGCTCATTTAGTCATTATGACAAGTAAAGTACTAGCATGGGTTTGTTTGTTTGTTTATAAAACTAAAACTATCCTATCCTATCCCGTAACCCGGAGGTCGTAGGGGCACCACAGATGGTCGTTTAACCAGCATACTCCATCTTTCTCTGTCCTCAGCAGCCCTGATGGCTTGGCTCAGTGTCAAACCAGTCCATTCTCGAATGTTGTCCTCCCACAACTTTTTCGGTCTCCCTCTTCTTCTACCTCCTTGCACTGTGCCTTGCAGAATAGTCTTTGCAAGGCCTGATGATCTGGTGACGAGGCCATACCATCGGAGTTTCCAAGTTCTTGTTCCTCTCCAGCCAATCCATCAATGTCATCCGCAAAACGAAGATTGGAGATTGCTCTACCCCCTATGCTGACTGTGCTGTCAAAATTCTTATTTGTATTTGTCCCTGTCAAATTAATTTTGAGGTTGGCAGCCTTGATTCCAGTGCTCGTTGTATTGGTGAAGCCCTGCTCAAATAGATACGGGTTTTGTTGTAAAAAAATGTGATGATCTTGTATATCTTTGTTAATATAAGGTGTATAATGTATGACTTATTTTAAGCCAATTATACATTGTTTGTGGTATGTGGAGTGTCCATGGTTAGGGTGGGTGCCTATGTTGTATTGGCGTTCTATGAAATTGCTATTTAGCAATGTAGGCATTTTCTATGTATGTGTTTTGTTACTATTTTGTCATGATGTTTATATTCTATTTTGTTTTTATAACCAGGAGCTCGATAAATTAGAGTATAGCCTCAGCATCTCCTGCGTGGGATGCCTTTATTGTAAAGTGACCGGCTGGTGGAGTGCCTTCAGTGTTACCGTTGGGGTTGTTTCTGCAGACCTTTTATGCGGATGGGGGGAGGGGGGGGGGGGGTTGAGTCCTCTTTCACAAAATCCGTGGTCCTGATTCGGCTCTTTGAAGTCCGCTGGACCCAATAAACAATGACTATCTAACATAAATGTGTGTTATGTTGCTGTTAACCTTTCAATGAGTGAATGTTTGTAATTTACTGTCATTTGTTTTAGTACTGTCAATGATGCATGTCTAAATTAGATAATATTATTTTGTTGTAAGTTTACTGTCTTATTGTTCAAATCACGCTTCATTATGTACATTTTTCTTATTGGTTGTTTAGTGTTCATATTGATGCGTTGTTTGTGTGTGTCAAGTTGAAGCGCAATGTGCATTTGCGTTTGTTTAATCAATTGCGCTTTATAAGTAATCACTTATTGTTATGTTAATTTCGCTGAGATATTTTGAATCTTTACCTGTGCAATCAGTAGCGGGAGATTGTGTTATATTAAAACCCATATAATACTTTGTGCGCTTAACGCGCACATTCACGTTTTGTTATCTAAAAAAATAGCCTATGGGACAAAACTGTTGAAACTATTGTTTTATAATAGTTTGATGATTAGCTTCCCATGTGTCACTGACTTCCGCCATTTGCTGTCATCAATCATGATGTCTCGTACGCATGTTTGAAAAGAAAACAAAATTATAGCTTCAAACTCGTCATCTCAATTGCGATGAGTAGCATTTTGTTATGTTACGATATTTTGAAGACCGAATTGTTGAATGCATTTCTTTATTATGCTAACTAAAATATGTTTTTTTACTTTTATCAAAATTCTGAAATTCCCATTGAACTTTTCCGATTTTACTATGGTCACCTCTCTGTGCGCGTGAAGCGCACATGGTACCGAACGGGGCCAGTGTTTGCTTTTTAACACGTGCGCTTCAGGCGCACATGGTACTGAAAGAGAGCATTGTTTTTTGGTGCAAATTGTATATTATGTAAAAATAATTATTTATAGAAATTACATATCATATGTTAAGCATTCTTGTTTTCTTTTAATTATATATTCATACTCTTGTTTGTCTGTAGGTAAATAATTATTTTTATATTCAAATAAGTAATTGACCAATGGTTTATATATATTTTATTTTGATTTTTTATCTCAGCACATTTTGTAGTTTGTATTTTTATTGTATTTTAGAAACGCTCGAAGGAATTTAACAGTTTATGATGTGTTAAATAGACTTGAAGAAGAGGTTTTTTTTTAGGCTGACATCTATTTGACTCCGCCAGGAGATGGGCAGCTGTCTGATGAAGATAGTGGTGATGAGGAAGAAGGATGAGAGATAAACAATTTGAATCACCGACAGCTACTTGCCGAAGGCGAAGGGAGGATTCTCGCTGCTGATGGCAATGAGTACAGAATTGGTGGACCAGAAGATGAGGACTCGGATACCAACAACGACGGTTGAGAAGAAGCAGGAGGAGAAGAAGAACAAAGTGATTCACAAGAAGGACCATCTGTAGCACCGTCAACTTCAGTGAGAGAGGCTGGTGCAAACTGACCCAAACAGCAACGCCAACAGCGGCCTAGACGTCTGTGGAGAAAAGAGGACCTCCTGGAGAACTTTCCAGAGCAATGGCCAAACTTTCAGCCACCACCGTTTCTGCAGCAAAACAATGGCCCTGTTGCATTTTTTGAGTAAGAGTTGTTTTTCGATAATGAGGTGATTGATTACCTTGTTGAGCAAACTAACTTGTATGCTTCAAGGGACAAAGGTGATCAAAGCTTCAATACCACTTGGAAGGAGTTCCTGACATTTCTGGCCATATTGTTGCTGTCTGGGTACAACCAGCTTCCTCGCCGCCACCTGTACTGGTCTCGAAGTTCAGACTGCCATAATGCTGCCATCTGCTTTGCCATGAGCAGAAATCGCTTCTACAGCATGATGCAGAATCTGCACCTTATTGATAATGCCAACCTTGACCCCAATGACAAGCTAACAAAGATCTGAAATTTCTACTGCATGCTCAATGAAAAGTGTCTCCTCTATTTCCCAGCTGGGAGAGAGCTGGCAGTAGATGAAAGTATGATTACCTATTTTGGTCATCACTCTTCTAAACAGTTCATCAAAGGAAAGCCCATAAGGTTTGGCTTCAAACTGTGGGCATTGGCCGACCCGCTGGGTTATGTTGTCCAGTTCGAGCCTTCCGCTGGTGCTCGAGCAAACGGCACCTATGGACCACTCGGCCTGGGTGGAACTATAGTAAAGGACCTTCTATCAGATCTGCCAAAGCGCCCATATCATGTCGTCTTCGACAACTACTTCAATAATAAATTATCACAAAGAAAGCCACAAAGAAAGTAAAAAAAGTAGCCATGTCAAAGCACTATCCTTTAATTGTCCATGCCCCCGTTCAGTACCATGTGTGCGTCAGGCGCACACAAGGGAAACCACTCTAAAAAATAAATTTATCCCAAAATTTTATCATGTTTGTTAATTTCAATGCATTTGCAAAAGAAATTTTTAAGATTTGAAAAAAAATGTACCAACATTTTTTTTTGTTATTATATGGGTTAAGATCATTTTTATTACTTTTATTGTTTCTAATAATATACCCTCTAAGATCTGTAACTTCTGTGTTAAGCAGCTTTTGTATTTTGTGGTGGATATGAATATATTTGGATTTGGATTTTTGTTTACCATTAAGACGATTTGAGCTGATTTTATGGATTTCCCAACAGCATTTGTCATCCTGAAATAATACAGTTTTCTGATTATGAATCTGAATGTCCATTTAAAATGTGTATGCTGTGTAGGAGAAACTGTTCATGATTATGTTATGTGTTTTTATGTCTTGTTTGTACTGTAATGTTATTAAAATTTTGGCTACCACACAAGATTTTCTTATTTCAAGATAATACAGCTATTCTTATCCTTATTTTTCCCTAAAACTTAACTTTGTTTTTCACACCCAACAGCTGAGCTCTCTCTCTCTCTCTCTCTCTCTCTCTCTCTCTCTCTCTCTCTCTCTCTCTCTCTCTCTCTCTCTCTCAGCTCTCTCTTTCTCCTTATAAAATATCAGATTCAGAAATCTGTATTGTTCCCATAAAATGGGATATGTGTGTGCGGCGTGCACAATGGTATAAATAACAATGCCTCGAGAAAATAAACAGTAAACACGCTGCAAATAACAAAAAACACACAATACACGCCACAATCACAGCTTGCATATCAACAGTTTCACATCGCAAAAATTGAAACTGTCAATTAACTAACGCGGTCGGCATGACACACACACCCACACTGGCACAGCTTGAGAGAATTTGCAAAATTAGCATGCTACCAGATAAAACAGATAAGGGAAGGGAAAGAAAAAATGATGACAAAAACTTGAAATTTAAAGCACAAAATTTCCACAATGTGGGGATACTATTTATACACAAAAAAACGGGATCCCAAAGGGATGATGATAATGAAGTGAAAGATGACATACTGTTTTGTGTTTGTATCAGCTTCCTACAAACAATAGGAATTGTATGTGCATGCAATACAATAATTTTCACACTTAACAGTTTAACTCCACCTCCCCAAAAATAATAAAACTTTAAAAAAAAAGAATACCTGTCAAAACCTTACTGCAATAAGGGTACAGGAGAACATGTAAGAAAGAGCAGTAAATAAAAATAAACAAACAATAAATTGAATAATCAATTATACTGATTTGAATGAAAAATAGGAGAAAAATGAAATTCTCTACCCTCCAACACAGACCGAGACCAAAAGATTCATAAACATTTATTGCAATGACAATAGTCTGAACAAGAAGCAATTCTTGTATACTAAACAAAAGTAACAGAACAGCGATATACTTGTAATAATCAGTCTGTGTGATCACAGTCACTGTGTACGGAGCCTTTTCGGTTCCGTTCACAGTCACTGTGTACGGAGCTTTTGAATTTTGGTTCCGTTCACAGTCACTGAGTACGGAGCCGCTGCCTAAAACTAAACACAATTTGCTTAACAACAGAAAGGAAAAAAATATGAGTGAAGACGAAAATGATGTTATAAGCTACCTGGAAATCCATTCTGCCTGAAGAATTTCTGTTTCTGCAGATCTGCATCTGCCTGGTCCGGAAAAAATATGTAGTCCCTTCTCCGTTGGAATAGCGCATTCGTCACACGCTGCACAGCTCTTGATGTTGTTGCTTGATCTACGCCGATCAAATCGCCAGCATCTGTCTGGCAACAGCCAGTGGCATACCACCGAAGTACAAGACACAACTACAAGCCGTTGAGTGACCCCTGTCTTGCAAGGGGAAATTCGATGCTGTCTTCCAGAACAGTGGCTAGCTCTAAAACCATGGTCCATGTGCCTCGGCAGTCGAAGTCTTTTTAGAATTTGTTGATCGTTCCACATCTCAAATGGATGTGTTCTGTCTCTAAATATTCGATTTCTTTGAAACAATCGTTGATTTTTACAACTATAAATAGTTTTCCTTTTTTTTTTTTTTTTTTTTTCCCCCCTACGCAAACCTAGTTCAGTACGGCAGAGTAATCAACCTGTCTCCTGATGATTGAGGCCGTCTAATGGATGAAGATGAAGATGAAGATTTCGCTGCCTCCACCCACAGGCTGTGAAGGCCGTAGGCCTTGCCTCAATTACATACTATACATAGGCCTACGGACTTCACAGCATGTGCTCCACCAAAGAACGCACGCCATTTTTGTTTTCTCGTAGTTACTAACTTCGACCTCGTGTCGTGTGACTATAATCTCTAGTTACACAGACCGCACCGGAACTGAAACAAATCATTACCAGAAAATCAATGTAACCTGTAGTTCAATATGTTTCAAAGCATAGAAAAAATGCAAAAATCCTACCGTGCAAAAAAAAAGTTTTTTTCCCGAGCGCCACGATCGAATTTTTCCGAATTTCTCCTCTCAGCAAAATTCAATGCAAGACGAACATAGTTTTTTATGAACCTAGGGTTAATGTTGCCATGGTGATTTAAACGGTCTTCAACTATGTCGACTTCAAAGGCAAAAAAAATGGGTAAGTCCGTTTGTAATTGTAACGTCAGGATGGCGACAGAAAAAGATTGCTCAAAGCAAAGTCAGAGAGAAACTAAAACAATTAATTATCTAACTATTAATGAAATAATTGCCAAAATATCCGGAAATTACGTTTTGTGAATGTATTTTATTTTTTCCATTCTCGAATGTTGTCCTGCCACCTCTTTTTCGGTCTCCCTCTTCTTCTACCTCCTTGCACTGTGCCTTGCAGAATGGTCTTTGCAAGCCCTGATGATCTGGAGACGTGGCCATACCATCGGAGTTTCCAGCAGTTCATCGTGTTTAATGGCTTGTGTGATGGTCTTTCGGACTTCGTCGTTGGTGATATGTTGGGTATAGGAAATGCCCAGAAGTCTTCTGTAGCACCTCATCTCCATGCTTTGTATTCTTCGTTGTAGATCTGCTTGTGAGGGTCCATGTTTCGCAAGCATATAAGAAGATGAAGATGACAAGGGAGCGCAGCAGTCTAAGCTTACTTTGAAATGTAGACTAGGAGGACAACATTCGAGAATGGACTGGTTTAGCATAGCATAGCATAGTTCGGCGTGCAGGCTAAAAGCCTTTGGCCCTCATAATCAATCTTAATGAGGGTCCACGACCCACCCCCCTGGCATCAGTGCCTACCAATTTAGAATTTTTTAACCTCCAACTTGGTGGAGTAGATGCTATCCTTAAACAATTTGTCCAAACTATTTTTGAACGCATTAAGTGATCCAGCATCCACAGCCTCGGCAGTCAGGTCATTCCAAGGGGTTACCACTCTATTAGTAAAATACTTATTAAATTTGCGAGTATTATTAAAAGTTTTAGTAAGTTTAAATTTGTGACCTCGTGTTAAACCAACATCATTAAAATTTAAAAGAGAACAAGTGGTTAAAGGATCATACAATTTGTGTACAATTTTAAAAATTTCGATTAAATCACCCCGCTGTCTCCTATATTCTAAACTGGGTAACCTCAGTGACTTCAGCCTCTCCTCGTAGGAGAGCCCTGACATTCCACAGATCTTCCTGGTGAATCTGCGCTGGACACCCTCGATCAAGTCAACATGCCTCCTTAAATATGGGCACCAGACAGGGTTAGCGTACTCCAAGATGGGACGTATAAGGGCCTTAAAGAGGGGGACCATAATATCCTTGGATTTGTTACTTATGGTTCTTACAAGCAGGGCTGATATTTTGTTGGCTTTCTTAACAGTACTCTCAATGTGATTCTCAAAGCTGAGCTCTGTATCCACTATCACTCCAAGATCCCTCTCTGCACCAGTCGTCTCAATCTTACACCTTTCTTTACCATCATTCATAAAGTACTCATGCTGGGGATTATTTTTGCCCAAATGTAACACCTTACATTTTTCACTGTTAAATTTAAGTAGCCATGTCTCCGTCCATTCAACCAATTTGTCAATGCATTGCTGCATTCTCTCCTTAGACTCCTCACTTTCATCAACCTCTGTATATGCCTTTGTGTCATCAGCAAATATCTTTATGTCACACTCTACATTCTCTGGCATGTCGTTTATGAAATATATAAATAATGTCGGCCCCAACACGCTCCCCTGAGGGACACCGCTTGTAACACTTATTTTGTCAGAGCTGTTACCGTTAACAGTCACGTACTGGGTCCTGTCAGTCAAGAAACTCCTTATCCATGCAAGTGGGCTGCCACTTATGCCATAACCTTTTAGTTTCTGTAAAAGTCTGCGATGTGGTACAGTATCGAATGCCTTCCTAAGGTCAAGATATACAGCGTCGACTGGGTGGCCTTCATCCAAGGAGGACATCCAGTCATTTATTGTCACCAACAGCTGAGTGACACATGACCTACCCTTGGAAAAGCCAAACTGGTCATCATGCAGAAGGCCATTCTCGACAAAGTGAGAGCACAGTGCATCTCTGACGAATCCCTCAAATACCTTACAGACAACCGAGGTGAGGCTAACAGGACGATAATTACCCGGTAAACTTTTGTCTCCCTTCTTATAGATGGGTTTAACCTCTGCTTCCTTCCACTCATCAGGTATCATGCCATCCCTCATTGTTCTATCAAAAAGTAACTTGAGAGGCAAAGCCAATTCATTTGCTAATTCTTTAAGCACCCGAGGATTAATTTCATCTGGTCCCGGTGACTTATTAATTTTCAACTGCAACAGGGCCTTACTCATCTGCTCTTCACTAACATTAATGACATCCAGTTTTAGATTCATATCACAGTCAAAGTTCGGCACATTTTCTTCATCTTCCAGTGTAAACACACTAGCAAAAAACTCATTTTGGGTCTCTGCTTTCTCGAGGTCTGTCTTCGTCAGTGTGCAGTCGCACTTTAATAGATTAGAGACAGTCTCTCTAGGCTTGGTTTTGTCCGAAACATATTGATAAAAACATTTTGGATTGTTTTTAGCTTCTTTTGCCAGATACATTTCCTTTGCCATCACCAACTTACGAGACAACCATTTTACCTGGTTACGAGACTTTGCATAGGCATCGTAATTAGCTTTAGTAGGGTATTTTTTATACATCTTAAAGGCTCGTCTTTTTTGTCTAATCTTGTCATGCATGTCTGGTGGAATATTCGTCTTTTTGCCCCCTCCATCATGTACTTTAAACTTTCTCACTGGTATGAACATTTCTTTGGCCTCTTTCAGCATCCTCTTTATCTTATCCCAACACTCATTCACATTCAAACCCTCATGCAATTCTCTCTTCCATTCATGCTTTCGCGCAAACCTCCTCATACCCTCATAATCACCCTTTGTAAACTGGTATTTTACAGGGACATGGCCTGCACTGGCATTCCCACCGGCAAGAAGAGAAAATTCTATTACCAAGTGATGGCTCTTACCTAAGGGTGGGAGAAATTCAACTGACGACACAAATTCACCATTAGTTAAGATTAAATCAAGAACATTAGCTTTTTGCAAAGCTCTATAATGAGTTGGTTCGTTCACATGCTGAGTCAAAAACTGCTGTTGTACCGTCTCAGTTTGACACTGAGCGAAGCCATCGGGGCTGCTGAGGACAGAGAAAGATGGATTATGCTGGTTAAACGATCATCCGAGTTACGGGACAGGATAGGATAGGATTTTATTTTTTGTTTAGCAACAGCTGTGCTGTTACACAGCATTTTTTTGTAAACCAAAAAAAAAAGTGCCTAAATTTAATACAGGATAACATGTATATTGCAAAACCACAAAAAAGTTAAGTTTTTAACATAAAGTTGAACACTTTTTTTTAATAGCAATTAAAGAAAGAACGCCGAATCAGCATTTTCAGCTTTTTTTTCATTTTAGGTGACCGGACGATGGCGCGGAAAAGAGGTAGCCGACACAACACAAGAAAAGGCGGTGAGTGTTATAGTGTGTTATATTGCTAGAATGCGAAAACGACAGCCTTCGACATCTAATTGATGAATAATCATTGGAAGGGGAGGGGGAAGGAGGAAACTGTGTTTCCTCGGGTTTTAACTTGACTAGTATTGCTATTGCATAATTTGCCTTTCACTGGTCTGTCTTTATATTTTTAATGTACTAAGTAAATTGCACAAGAAGACAGGAAAATAATGTAAAAACATGAAATATAATTGATATTTAAACATTTGTAGACAAAACCTAAGTTCACAGTCTATGAGGTAGATGACATTCCCAGCAAACCAGCCCGATCGGGGCCCCACTCGGGCCGCATAGGGCACCCCGTGTCCCGACTTTTGTCGGGTTTTAGTAGGGACCCACATAGCCCTACAAAAACACGATGCGTAGCGGAGTCGAGAAATGTGGATGCGTAACGATTAGCCCTCCCGTCTGCCGCCCGATTCCGCCCCACCACAAAGCCACGCTGCGCACATGCTAACATAGGCCTACTCTCGCTTCTAATTGGCTAAACTGTCTGGAATGTTTCGTCTGCTTCACATATGCTGCGGCGTATGTGTGTGAAAAATATTTATACAAAAATCAATTCAGCAAGATATCATTATTTAATTGTGCTTATAATTCTTAATTTTTATCATACAATATGCGGACTCTTCTGAGCCAAATCAGGACCGGACAACCCCCGATCCGCATAAAAGATCTGCTGAAACAACCCTAGTGGGAAAACTGAATGCCCTCCACCGGCCAGTCACTTTACAATAAAGACATCCCACGCAGGGGACGGCTGAGGCTTTACCCCAACTTATCGAACCCCCGGTTACAAAAACAAAATAGAATACAAACATCATTATAAATTATCAACAAAACACATACATATAAAATGCCTATATTGCTAAATAATAACATCATAGGAAGCCCTAGTGACCACCCGGCAGAAAGCGTCCAATACTCCCAAGCTGATCCAACAGACCCCATACACAAACAAGGAGTCTTGTCCAGGAAGAGTTTTCAAGAAAAAAGGTAGGTCATTGATCTAGCGAAGAAGAAGATAGTATAGCAGAGTGATAGGACAGAGCAGGAATGGGAAAGAGCAAATGAGGAAGACAGCGACAGTGGGAATTTAAAGCACTAAATTTCCAGAAAGTGGGGATACTATTTATACTGAAACCCCCGGCACTCCAACGGGGGTACTGTTGCCGCAGTGAATCGGTCATGCCTTCATTTATTTATTTTTGTTATGATTCGAAGGTATTTGCTCTGTAAATGTAATACCACTTTTTGTAAGAGTTAAAATGCCCATCTAGCTTTCATCTAAAAATTCAAGATCTATGTATCGTCCCAGGAAATTTAATGTGTTGGAGTGACAAATCAAACAAACAGCGCTCAGAGTGCCAACCAGTATGGATTGACGGTGTTTAATTCCGGCGAAGTGAATTAAATACGGAAATACGGTAGCTTTTATAAAAATACGGAGGAGAAGTTGCCGATCGTTTATCTTTGCCAGCGGTGCTTCTGTACTGGTTTCTGGTCTCATAATACTACTCCTGCGCTCACTGAACGTCGCTGTGTTCAACAAGCTGATTTCGATGGTGATTTTAGAGTAAAACAAGTGTGGTGTTCAACAAGCTGATTTTTATTGTGATTTTAGAGGACTGAAAATAGCCTGCTTTTGCAGAGGGAAGCCTGTCGTTACTTTATAGTGTCATAAGCTGGGTTTTGCAAGAAAAAAATACTGACAAGTGTTAAAAAATACTGACAAACGGGTCCCAACATACTGACAAGAAGATGAGGGGGTTGGCACCTCTGAGCGCTTTAAGCAAACATTTTTTCTGCTTTTGGGTTATATAAAATAAATGATTATTGTTATTAAGCCTATTATCTGAACCAGTTTCTGGTGAGCAAGGAGGTAGAAGAAGAGAGAGATCAAAAAAGAGGTGGGAGGACAACATTTGAGAATGGACTGGTTTGACACTGAACGAAACAATCAGGGTTACTGAGAACAGGGAAAGATGGAGTACGCTGGTTAAACGATCATCTGTGGTGCCCTACGACCTTCTAGTTACGGGATAGGATAGGATATGATAGGATAGTTATTATTATTAAAATCGAGGAAAAATAACGCATATCTGACATCGATGTTTTAATTTTGCAGGTACCAGGAAAAGGTCCAAAGCACAAGTCACCGTATGGAACAAAGGAATAGGGAAATTTATCATCAACGGAGAGTCCATCGAGTATTTCCCCTTCGTAACACACAGGTAAAGGTTTGCATGTCATATTCTTTTGTGTTGTCATGTATTCCTTCCATTGTGAATAGGATGTTCTCATGTAGTCCTTCCATTGCAAATAGGATGTTCTCATGTATTCCTTCCATTGCGAATAGGATGTTCTCATGTATTTCTTCCATTGCGAATAGTATCTTTACTGGTTACATTTGACCTTTCATATATGTATACTTTTAATTAGTTAAATCGTCAAGTATGATTTATTTATTTAAATTTTTTTAACATTATTTTGGCACTGCCTGGAAAAAAGGGTCACCCACAAATATTAACACAGCACAAAGATTTGTTAACATCTGAAGTATTGAAGGGTAAGCGGAGCTCGTTGTTGGCCTGCCATGCCGTAAAATAACAAAATTGACAAGATTGTGAGATACAGTTGGTTTGTTGGTTGTGTACTCAAACAAGCAAGAACAAATGAAGCATTGAAGTCAGGCGATAACATTGCAGCCTGTTCAGGCAGGGGTTCAAAGCCTGTTAAAGCCTAAAATACCCAAAAATAATTAAATTTTATTGTTTTATTTTTATTTTTTTATTTAATCATTCTTATATAGCGCTTTTCCAGCTCAAGAGCTGCTCAAGGCGCTGGCCGATACAGGATCTAACTCAAGTCGCCCGAGACGCCCACCCGCAGCCTTTGGGCGCATGGTTTGACGCCCGGACAACTGAGCACAATCCTGGGCAGCCAGGGATGGGGGAGAAGGACCTAGGTGCATGCTGGGTGTGTTCTTGTCACCGGCACTCACCCGTCTAGGACATGAGCGTCAGGATCTTTAAAGTCCGTTGTGATGGAATGTATGAGACACAGACTAGACCTCGGTTTATACTCTCATCCGAAGGAGTAGGAAAACAGGAGTATAGTGTCTTTCCCAGGGACACAACACAATGGCCCGGCCAGGGCTCGAACCCGGGACCATCAGATCCGCAAGCCGAAGCACTACCATTAGACCACAGTGCCTCCCCTAAATAAATAAAAATATAAAAATGAAATGATCCTGAGGCACTGCGCCCCTGCTCTTTTGGTTGAGAATATAAACTGAGGCCTAGTCTGTGCAAGCACGCATTCCAACGCACGGACTTTAAAGATCCTGACATCCATGTCGTAGACGGGTGAATGCCGGGTACACCAATACACCCAGAACGCACTAGGTCCCTTCATTCCCATCCCCAGTCACCCAGGATTGTGCTCAGTCGTCTGGGCGTCAGACTATGCGCCCAAAGGCTGCAAGGGGCACCTCGGGAGGCTTGAGTTAGATCCTGTATACAGTATTGGCCAGCACCTTGAGCAGCTCTTGAGCTGGAAAAGCGCTATACGAGAATGATCAAATAAATAAATAAATAAATCTGAGAGATGTATGGGATATTATGTCTGTCTGGTGATACTTTCAAATTGGAACCTTTGCTGAAGGGAAATTTTATAAAAGTTGTTTTCAGTTTTGTAGGTGTTAAACCCATGCAGTGCTCCATGGACTCTCTGAAAAACGTTTCTGTTCACACATACACGAAGTCCGTTCATGTTAAAACCTACTTTTGGAAGTGGCTTGGACAATCAGTAGGCAGCTTTCGTGATTTGTTAAAGTTAGTTCACCTTGTTTTGTATTGTGTACAGTGCTCTACTGGATTGGCCGTAACGGACTTGATCACTGCCAATACCTCGCTTCAAACTAGGTTGTTAAGTCTGAAAATGAGTGTAGATCCCCGTTTTCACATCTAAAATGGTTGTGCCAAAAATCATATCAGTTTGGATGGTGACCCTTCTATTTTATCCTATTCCGTAACTTGAAGGTCGTTGGGGCACCACAGATGATCGTTTAACCAGCGTACTCCATCTTTCTTTGTCCTCAGCAACCTTCATGACTTCGCTCAGTGTCAAGCCAGTCCAATCTCGAATGTTGTCCTCCCACCTATTTTTCTGTCATCCTTTTCTTCTGCCTCATTGCACAATGCCTTGCAGGATGGTCTTTGCAAGGACTGATGCTCTGGTGAGGTACCATCGGAGTTTCTGTTTCTTTACCACTGTGAGCATGTCATCGTGTTGTCCGATGGCTTGTGTGATGGTCTGTCGGACTTCGTCATTGCTGATGCGCTGGGTATAGGAAATGCCCAGAAGTCTTCTATAGCACTATATCTCCATGTTTTGTATTCTTCGTTGTAATTCTGTTGTAAGGGTCCATGTTTCACAGGCGTGTTGAAAGATGGAGAAGACAAGTGAGTGCATCAGCCTTACCTTGGAGTGTAGACTAATGGTCTTGTCTTTCCAAATGGGCTTCAACCTTGTCAGGGCAGCAATTGTTTGTGCAGTCCTGGAGAGGACATCCTATCGGGATCCATTGTCTGATACAATGGCTCCTAAATATTTGAAGCAATGCACCGTTTTGAGGGATTGGCCTTGGACTTTGATGTCCGTGTTGATGCCATTGGTGTTGTTGGTCATCATGTTGGTCTTCTCTGCACTTATTTCTATTCTATAGGCTGTGGAGGTGGCGTCAAGCCTCTGTACCAGCTGTTCAAGTTCTTGTTCGTCTCCAGCCAATCCATCAATGTCATCCGCAAAACGAAGGTTGGAGATGTAGTAAACAAAATAAACCTAAAAAGTCCACTTCGTAGAATGCATGTTTTTTTACGAACTCACATCGACACGATGCATGAACTTTTACCTTTGCATACTAATGACTGCATGCATAAACTGCCGACATCATTCACTGTCACAGAAAGTAGCGCATCCGAGACACTTTCACATCAGAACTCATCCGCTACCATAAAAAATATAGGTCCTTATTGAAAACCTTTAGTCTAAACATCTACTAATGAATTTGTGTCTTGGACAGGGAACAGATTTTGGCGCCTTTGGTGTTTACTGAGCTGCTGGGAGAGATGGACGTGGAGGCCACCGTGACCGGTGGAGGAGGCACAGGGCAGTCGGGAGCCATACGCCTGGCCCTAGCCCGAGCTCTCACTTCTTTCCTCCCCTCTGACACTAGAGACAAGATGAGGATAGGTAAGTACGCACTAGGTGTTACGAAGAATTCCTCTGCAGTCACCATGCTGTATTATAATATAATATAATATAATATAATATAATATAATATAATATAATACAATATAATATAATATAATATAATATAATATAATATAATATAATATAATTTGACAGCATAATGACATGCTCACAGTGGTGAAGAAACGGAAACACCGATGTTACGGCCACGCCATCAGATCATCAGGCCTTGCAAAGACCATACTGCAAGGCACGATGCAAGGAGGCCGAAGAAGAGGGTGACAGAAAAAGAGGTGGGAGGACAACATTCAAGAATGGACTGGCTTGACGCTGAGCGAAGCCATGAAGGTTGCTGTGAACCGAGAAAGATGGAGTACGCTGGTTAAAAGATCATCTGTGGTGCCCCAACGACATTTGAGTCACGGGATAGGATAGGATAGGATAGGATTATATTATAATATAATACTATATAATATGTGGTGGCAAATGAGCCCAGTTTTCTGTGTCCCACCAGCTCCGCGACCCCTAAAGATGCTCCCAGAGTAGAAACAGCTGTCTAGTCAGGAAGGCTAACAAATACAATGGAGACCTATGTACAAAATTGTAGTGCACAGTAGTAAGAGAGTGGCACTGTGTGAAAGTTACGGTTTCTGAATGCTGGTGTGCTGTGCCAGACATCTTCATCTTTACACTACAGTTGCTCTGTCCTACACCTTATTAATGGTTGGGATCTATCGGGTGACATGTTAACACCAGTTGTTCTACTTTCACACTTTATACTATACTATACTATACTATACTATACTATACTATACTATACTGTACTATACTATACTATACTATACTATACTATACTATAACGTAACGAAACGTAAAAACGTAACATAATAAATATATTATTATAAAACCATATTACAGGTGGGGTGGCCTGGTACAGGTAGTGAACTTATGGACATAATAATAATAATAATAATAATAATAATAATAATTGGTAGTGAACTTATGAAAATAATAATAATAATAATAATTGTCATTTGTTGCAGCGGGACTACTCTCAGTGGACTTCAGACGGAGAGAGAGGAAGAAGCCAGGACAAAAAAAAAGCCAGAAAGAAGTTCACATGGTACGTTCAGCCAAACCTTTTTGATGAACAGTTTAATGCTTGTTATATTGGCATATTGCAATGTTACATACCCAAAAGTGATAAAACAAAATAGAGAAATTGTTAATTTAAAAAGAAATTAAATGATAAATTATAAATTTAATATAATAAAGTAAATAAGAAATAAAATATTGACAATAAATCCAGAGCAGCAAGTATGGCCCTTGCAGTGAGACGGCATCTGCCGAGTAGTTAAAGGGAATTAACCTTTTTTCTTTTATATATATATATATATATATATATATATATATATATATATATATATATATATATATATATATATATATATATATATATATATATATATATATATATTTAAAAAAAATCTGAACAAGTTTTATCTTTGATTGTATGCATCCCCAATTAAATACTTTATTTTGTGTGTATGTGCAGGAAGAAGAGGTGAAAGGACCTTATCATTATCATCTTCATCAACCCGTTTGTCCGATTATGCTGCTTGGAAATTTGCCAGCAACAACTGCGTTTGCAAAGCTGTATGAATGCTTGATGATTCAGAGTGACGTTGTACATCAAAGAGTGTTTTGTAGTTATTTGTTAAAAAGTCATGATGTGCTGTTATTCGGAATATTAAAAGTTGTAAATGAAGCAGCTTTTGGTTTGAATGCTTGGTTGCTTTGTGTATATGCCAAACAAAGCACAAATGATTTTGCCGAAAAACCAACCTTTTCATTTGCATATTTTATGTTCTTCTTGGAACTATACACACCACAATAAATGAAATATTGCATGTCATTTTAATATAAAATGCAATATACAAATGCTGCAAATACATCACAAAAATTATCGTTATCATCACAGAATTACATAAATTATTACAATTACTAATTTATTTACAGATGTCACACAAGGCATTGGTAATCTCTGCAATAAATCGCCTGAAAATAAATTATATCAAACAACAAAAAACAATCATCATCATCAATGATTATTTTAATGTGCATTCTTATTCTCATAAATAAGGTCACACAAGTCCTATCCTATCCGATCCCGTAACTCTGAGGTCTCTGGGGCACCACAGATGATCGTTTAACCAGCATACTCCATCTGTCCTCAGCAACCCTGATGGCTTCGCTCAATGTCAAGCCAGTCCATTCTCGAATGTTGTCCTCCAATCTCTTTTTTGGTCTCCCTCTTGTTCTACCTCCTTGCACTGTGCCTTGCAGGATGGTCTTTGCAAGGCCTGATGATCTGGTGATGTGGCCATACCATCGGAGTTTGCGTTTCTTCACCACTGTGAGCATGTCATCGTGTTGTCCAATGGCTTGTGTGATGGTCTGTCGGACTTCATCGTTGGTGATGTGTTGTATAGGAAATGCCCAGAAGTCTTCTGTAGCACCTCATCTCCATGCTTTGTATTCTTCATTGTAGACCTGCTGTGAGGGTCCATGTTTTGCAAGCATATAGGAAGATGGAGATGACAAGGGAGCGCAGCAGCCTTACCTTGGAATGTAGACTGATGGTCTTGTCTTTCCAAATGGGCTTTAACCTTGCCAGGGCAGCAGTTGTTTGTGCGATCATGGAGAGGACTTCCTTTCGGGACCCATTGTCTAATACAATGGCTCCTAAATATTTGAAACTATGCACTGTGTTGAGGGATTGGCCTTAGATTTTGATGTCCGTGTTGGTGCCACTGGTGTAGTTGGTCATCATTTTGGTCTTCTCTGCACTAATTTCCATTCTATAGGCTCTGGAGGTGGTGTCAAGCCTCTGTACCAATACAATACAATACAATACAATACAATAAATCTTTATTAATCCAAAAAAGGAAATTGATTCGACATGTCCACCTATAATTATTAATACACATTAGCAAAAACAGCTTAAAAACACTACACATAAAAACATAAATAATACGCATTGCCAAATCCATTTTAACATACATTCTCACTATCATTCTCATCTTCTCTTATTCTGGTTAGCCATTAAAACAGATCTGGGTAAAAAAGAGTTTGCGTATCTGCATGTCCTAGCCCTCGGCACCCTATATCTACCACTGCGCTCTATTTGCCTACTGTCATATTCCTGCCTAAGCGGATGTGTCGCGTCATCAAGGATGGCCTTCAGTTTATTTGCCGTGCATCGGTTGCAGAGTGTGTCCACATCATCCTGTTCTGCACCCACCACCCCACCAGCCTTCCTAATCGTTTTATCCAACCTGTCCCTGTCTTGTTTCATAATACTTCCTCCCCAACAGCTGATGCCGAAGGTCAAGACACTGCAGATCATAGAGGAATAAAACATCTGTAAGAGTTGCTGGCTGACATTGAAAGATTTCAATTTTCTCAAACAATACAGGCGTGTGTTGATTTTCTTAACAATACTTTCAGTGTTTTGTCTCCAAGAGAGAGAATTATCTAAGACTACGCCTAAATACTTAAAATATTCCACACGTTCTACTACTTTTCCCTTAATAATAACAGAATCAGGTTCACAAATACTTTTCCTAAAATCAATTATCAACTCTCTAGTTTTGTCCACATTTAATTCCAAAAAGTTAATGTCGCACCAGTCGACCAGGTCGTTGATTTCCTGTCTGTAGTTTGCGTCATCGTCACCTGTAATCTGCCCAGTCTGTGCAATGTCGTCAGCATACTTGTCCACGATACAGAGCTGCCAACTGCTACGATTTAGGCGTAGCATGCTACGATTTCGACATGCTTGCTACGATGCTACGATCGGCCGTCAAAAACTACGATTTTTAAAATTTTGGTGATTTTTTTTTTTTTTTTTAAAGCCATCAACACACAGGTGTAGTGCGTGAGTTGCGAGTTGTCGATCCTGGTAATCTCGCTTAAAATATCGCGAGTGAGACTTTGCGAGATTCATCTAGCGCCATTTTGTCTCTTTTTGTTTTCATTTGCTCATGCTGTTCTCGTCAAAATGCCTAAGTCAAAGCAGCCTCAAAAACGAAAGCTTCATGAAACAGACAGTTCGGGAAGTGACGATGAAGAAAATTCTGTTTAAGCTTCAAAATGTGCACGACCAATGCAACAGAGATTTATTTCAGATTACACAACACGTTGGCCCACTTTGCTACCTTCAAAAAAAAATGTTCATCATGCCTAATGTCAACGAAACTCAGTCAAAAATGTTGAAGCTTTCACAGAATTTTCTTCATCGTCACTTCCAGAACTGTCTGTTTCATGAAGCTTTCGTTTTTGAGGCTTCTTTGATTTGGTTAAACGATCATCTGTGGTGCCCCTACGACCTCCAGTTACGGACAGGATAGGATAGGATAGGCCTACTGTAGGGTATGTAATAAAGAATTTTCGGTTAAGCTTGGAAATGAACAAAAAAAGCATACTGAATAATACTTGTAGTTGATAAAATTCAAATAAGTTGTACACTGCATTAGTATATTTTAATCCTTTTAATTCATTTCATGGTACATGTAGCTAGGCTACATTTTTAACAATTAAACATATTGCATAATAAAATCAAGGCATTTCCCAAGGCTGAGTACTTGTAAACTTGCTGTTAAACCTGCATATGCCACCAGTTAACAAATGATCAATAAAGGGATGATGAAGATTTGGTTCATAACATGCATGCTATGTATTATCTAATTTGTTTTTGTCAATAAATTTATACACTGTACAGATTTAATCTGTAGTGTAATGCATGTAGTGTACTTTTTGCATATTGCATTATCAGATAGTGGATATTTTAAAAAGAATACTAAGATAAATGATGACACTTAATTTATTATTAAACAAATTACAGATTGAGAAAACAAAGTATTAATACATTTTTATTCTGGCACAAATCAGTTACTTATAATACTATAAGTGATGTTAAAAATTTTGTCAATTTATGAAAAGTTACCATGCTATGGTTTTTACACTAAAACTATGGTTTTACGTACTGGCTGCTACTCTTTTTTAAAAACTAGGGTAGGCAGGTCTGTACATGTGCATCGCTGAATCACTGAAAATGTTATAAATCAAACATTGTACGCTCATATCGTACATGTTTATGACCATTATTTGACTACTTCAGATTTTTACAACAATTTTAATCAACAACAAAAAAACAAAAAACTGTCTACCGATCATCAATGGGTCGCAAATCACAGATACTTTGCTGGTATAACAAAAAAATATTTGACATTTTCGTATTAAGCCGTGTCCGCGTGTGCTACTCCTTTTTCTTAAATGCTACTCCAAAAAGCTCTGGATGCTACTCTTTGGCATCATGGTGGGTTGGCAGCTCTGACGATACAGTCGTCATGCGTAGATCTACAGTCAGAGGTGTACACAGAAAAGAGAAACGGTGACAAAACAGTGCCCTGAGGAGCTCCAGTATTTGTTAAAATCGAGTTTGAGGTAAGACCCGAGGTTAATCTTACAAACTGTGGACGACATGTGAGATAGTCCAGAATCCAGAGGATGGTGGACGGGAAAACCTTCATGGACGTCAGTTTATCAACAAGTATATGAGGTTGTATAGTATTAAAAGCACTGGAAAAATCATAAAACATAATACGTATACTGGTACCAGTCTTATCCAGGTGAGAATAAACACTATTTAAAACATGCAAAATAGCATCATCAACCCCTCTGTTTTTCCTATAGGCAAACTGCAACGGATCCATAAAATCAGAAACAAGATCAGCTGTTTACCAGCTGTTTAAGTTCTTGTTCCTCTCCAGCCAATCCATCAATGTCATCCGCAAAACGAAGGCTCTACCTCCCCCCCTCCCATCCCCCCCCCCCCCCCCCCCCCCCCGTCCTATGCTGACTGTGCCTTAGTGATCTGCAAGGGCATCTGACATGATGCGCTCTAAGAAGATGTTGAAGAGGGTTGGAGAGAGTAGACATCCTTGACGCACACCGATTGTTGTTCTGAACCAGTTTCCGAAGGCACACAAGTCCATGAAGAAAATTATACAACCGTGCACAAACTCAGTGTCATCTTTATTTCATTGCGCCACACCTCCACACACACACACACACAAAACCATCACACACACACACACACACACACACACAAAACCATCACACACAGTGAGATAAATGACAACATAGTATGATTACAAAGGATCCATTATTACTGATTTTTACTACGTACAAATTAACAATAAATCTACAGTAAACCAATTGTGCCATGGTCAAATGCTAATTTACATGCAGTGAAGGTTAGAACAATACATAGCAAGTTGGAATTTGGATCAGTTTTAATATATCAAATATTTACTACTAGCAAAAGTTGTACAGTGAACTTCGGATATAGTAAAGTGCCTTGGGACCAAATAAATCTTTAGTATAACCGAATATTTACTACAACCGAAAATCCGTTTACAGTAAAGTTTTTAAAGTTTACTTTACTATAACCGAAACTTCGTTTATAATACAGTTTTAGAGGTTTACTTGACTATAACCGACTTCGTTTATAATAACGATTTTAGAGGGTTAATTTAGCATAACCGAAACTTTGTTTTTGTTTTAATTTAACGTTTACTAATCCGACACTCTCATTATAAAGAGATAGAAAACGCTGGTCTAAAGTGTATGTGGGCGCACAGGGCCGGATCAATCCATTTTCGAGGGAGGGGATGGGGTGGGGTGCTAGTCTAGTTCTGTTTAAAGTGTATGGTACAGAGTGGTGAAACACCACAAGTAAAACTACCGTAACTAACTGCCTTCCCCACAAGTAAAACTACCGTAACTAACTGCCTTAAATAACGTATTTCCAGTTGAACAAAAACTTCCATCTTCTACTTTCTTTATTTTTTTAATTTATTTATTATTATTTTTTGTTGTTGTTGTTGCCAAGGGGTGGGGGTGGGGGATGCTGCAGCACTCCTAGCACCCCCCCCCCTACCCCCTGGATCCGGCCCTGGTGCAAATAAAGAAGAAGAAAAGCAAAACAAATCAGTGAACAAAATAATGACCTCTCGAATTTCCATCTTTTACCAGGATTTCTGCAGACTGTAATCGTCTGTGTGTCTATTTGTCTGTGTGTTCACGTAACTCAACATCGTTCTAAATTGAGCTGACATTTGGCGCGTTATATACATGTACATTGGAATTGGGTCCCATTAATTGATTAGATTCACATATTTGAACAGTTAAAATAAGACAGTGCAAATCGAACGAATCGCTTTCGTTATTACATATTTTAATTTAGATTAATATTGCTGTGTTGGTTTGTTGTCTCTTGCTGAATTCCACACGAAAACTATCTTTTCCCATTTTAACTTACACCCCCACCCTCCCCAGCTCCAGCCCCACACCCCCGGACAGCAGTCCATAAGTCGTCGTGGAGACGTTTGTCTTACCAGAGTTGCCAAGAACAAAATTCAAAGTATTTATTTGAGTGGTTGGACAAGCTCTCTCTCCCTCTCTCTCCCTCTCTCTCTTTCTCTCTCTCTCCCTCTCCCTCTCTTTGTCGAGCATGGCCTTTTCAAAATTTAGATTTTCTTCTTCTTTGTGTTTCCCTTCCCCCCCCCTCCACCCCCAATGGGTATTACCTATTGCTATCGTACTTACAGGTAAATAGCAATTACGTTACTTGAGTGAACATTATGAATATGCACTCATCGTCAAGATCTATTGTTTCTGGACACAGCCACATGATAACAAGTGATATTTCACGAAAGTGAAAAGGTCCTTTTAGCCTTTCGTGTGAAGCCACCAGAAATCCACGGAAAATAGCTGAAAAAGATACTTTTTTTTAATGAACACTTGCAGTAGGTCCATTGTCCCTTATTGGATTCCATTACGCTCACATATGTTGATTGATTATTTTTGTTTATTAACTCGGGTATTATAAACTCTTCAAGAATACCTCTCTTATAACCCAGTTTGTGTATATTGATTGAAATGTTACAGTATTATTTGTTGATGTCCGTGTGTGTAAGTTCACGTGTGTGTGAGTGTGTGTGTGAGAGAGAGAGAGATAGAGAGAGAGAGGGTAAGAGACAGAGAGAGAGAGACAGAGAGAGAGAGAGAGAGAGAGAGAGAGAGAGAGAGAGAGAGAGTCCATTACGGATAAGAGATTACATGTGAGCCTTCGTGTCCTAATTATTTCAAACCAACCCTTTAATCGGAAGGATAAATCATACAAGTAGATCATGAATTGTACATGTTGTACTATCGTCATTGTGGAAAACACAAAAGCCCACAAAATTAAAGCAAACAAAGACATGAACAAAACCTAAACAATATGGTGGGTTTAAAAAAAAGATGGTTTGTCTTGCAAAGCCATGCAACAGCTTAGGAATAAATCTCTTCTTTACTTCTCATTTGAAAGTGCAGTCCAGTCAAAACGTTGGTTTCCCAGTTCTCCATTGATTCGGATTCATCTCAGTACAAAAGGTATAATTATAATGTGTTCAACTTATAACACCCTTATTTAGTCATAAACGCATTTCATCATCTATAGCGAAAGTGAAGTCTAATTTGCTTTGTAAGTTTCTAAGCTATGGACTCTTTTTCTGCCAAACAGTTAAATCTCTCCTTCAGTTTTTCACTCTCCTTCATAATCACCGTTACTGCTGATGCGGAAATTCCAAATTGTTCAGCAATTTTTTTTTTTTTTTCATCTTTTCATCTTCAAGTGCATGAATTAGATCTATTTTAGGCTTCAGGGTAAGCGTGACCGCCGATGTTGCGTCATTATGAACGTCAGTAACTCTCCTGAAACTTTAATACAGTAATCTCCCTTGAAACTTTATTATAAGCGGCAGCAAAACTCGCCAGGGGCCTTAGAAAACACTTTATTATAAGCGGACTTTACTATATTTTTTTATTATATCCGATTTTTTAAAACAGAGACAAAGAAGAGTTTTGGTCGGGACCAAGACTGGACTTTACTAAAACCGAATATTTACTTTATCCGGCCTTTATTATATCCGGAGTTCACTGTATTATGACAAAAAACGTGACCTTGGGATGACATTGACTTTAGTGACCTCGACCTTGGGATGATCTTGACCTCTCATGCATGTCTTATCACATAACCCAATGTTGTTGCATAGTATGGGTTGATGACCTATCTTTTGTATGCTTCTAGGCATCTGTACACTCTAATTACATATGTACATTTTTCGGTAAAAATTGATGTCACAATGATTACTTCACTCGATTTGCATAAGTTTGGTTTTTCCCTTGGAGGCACATTTAAAGTCTTAAGCACATAGCAAACGTGAGCCAGATCATTCCAGTAGTTAAGTAGTAGAAAATAGGATTAAAAAAAAATTATGGCATCATCATGATGACGTCACCCAATAATGGCATCATCATGATGACGTCACCCAAAAAAATGCATAATTTTTTTTTGTCTTCTGGTAGGGTTTACTATTTCCTAACTAAATACCAAGTTTTAAATAAATCCATCCATTAGTTTCAGAGAGCTTTGGGCAAATGTCACTCTGGATGCCCGACGCTGGACGTCGGATGGACAAAGCCAAAAAACAAAAGTTGCTGAGATGGAGCTTACAGCTTGGGAAATAAACATTAAAATATTTCCTTTATGTATTAATTTTTTCTAGGTGTGTGTTAGCTCACCAACAGTGGCATTGACCAAGAAGAATGCACCCTCGGCAAGAATTATATGGATCCCCGATAGCAGACGGGTACTGCAGTAAGTATAGATCTATGTATGTCTCAGCACCATGTCGTTCAAGACGTGCGAGCTTGATCCCATCCCTACCTCCCTTTTCAAAGACGGTATCACCGACCTCCTTCCTGCCATCACGAACATAGTCCGGTTCTGTTCCCGCCTGTTTCAAGTCCGCCATCGTGCGACCACTACTGAAAAATTCAAACCTCGACCCAGAAGATTTTGAAAAACTACCGCCCTGTCTCTAATCTTCCTTTCCTATCCAAATTTTTTGAGACGGTTGTTCTGATAACAAAGCTTTACGTCCTATGATAAAAATATGTTAAGGACAATAAAACGAGGGTTAATAAACCCCTTAGGACGTTAGAAAAAGAACCATTGCCGTTCGCTCCGGTTCTGGACGCAGGAAGAGGTGGTGAGGCTGGCTATTGATTAAAACATGTTTAAAAGTGATTTAAAATAAGGTATATGGGACTAATATTTAAATCTTAATTATCAATAAATCTAACACCAAATAAACATCTAAAAAAAAACAAAATCAACAGAAAAAAAAAAACAAAAAAAAAAACAATAGACCAACAATTTACATTTGGTCTTTTAAGAATAAATTATTAAAAAGGAGAGCTTTTACACAAAACCTTAGGCAAAAAGGTGTCCGCAGGACAACCATGTTTAAAATTAGATTTATTAAAAACATTCTCCTTCCTTTAGTCAGGAGTACCCTTGTACATATAGAAGAACCTTAGGGTTAAGTTTATTATTAACATTAACTCATACAATCTCAAGTTAAAAAAAGGTTTAAAAGGAGGGAAAGGAGATCTAGTCCCCTTCTACCTCAATAAGAAAATCGACCCACACAGGCCGAAAGGAAAAATTAAATTAATTAACATAACGCTGCCGTAAAAAAAAAAAAGGGGGGGGCCGAGGCCTTCGCACCCTTGCCGGCAACAAAATAGCTTAAACAATGACTCTATAGAGTTAACGTTGACAAAATTTCCTCAATGAAAGTCATTGGGTTTAATCGATATTAAAATCACTTTCAAAACCGTTTTAGTTAAAGGAGGTTTAAAATCCCTGTCTAATCCACTGGGACGTTTGATCCATACAGACCAACAACAACAACAACAACAAAAAAAAAAAAAAAAAAAAACTAATTAACTAATTAACCAATTAACTTATTCAGATTAATTGACATAATGCAGCCATAAAGGGGGGGGGCTAAGGCCTTCGCACCCTCATCGGCGGCAAATAACTCAAAACATATGACTCCATGGAGAAGTCAAAATAGAACTTGATAATAACTTCTGGGGGACAGTACCCAACCTTTCGTGGACAGTTAAAAATTCTATGGGCTGCAATGTATATTCCACAGAGTAATCCCGTAAGTGCGCAAAGGACTGCGCCAGGGGGAGACAGTTCCCAAACAGGTGGAGCCAGTCTAGCCTTTCACCACATGGACAAGCGGAATTTCCATATTTAGATGCCTGAGCATCAGTTCTAATTCTACTGATAATCTTTTGATGCTTACGTGACAACAGGGGAACATGAGAGAGGCCCACCTTAAGAAAGGGCAAAGCCTTTCGAGAGCAATAATCCTGCATGAATTGCGCACGGGCTCCAAGAGAGGCCCTGCGCAACCTACTCTTAATTTCATTAATTGAGAAAGGCAGACTGACAATAGGCTCCGCACGCACAGCCTCAAGGGCTGCGCGGTCCGCCATCTCATTGCCAGCTATGCCAATGTGTGAAGGGATCCACACGAGAGCGACCCGACATCCCCGGCAACCCAACTGATGAACCAACTGGAGAGTCTCATATTGGAGCTCTTCCCTGTTAACAGTGCCACCAACTCTAAGAGCCTGAAGCGATGATAATGAGTCCGTAAACACGGCCACACCCTGAGGTAAGAAAGGTGATTCAGTAACATGTGTTAGCGCCATCAAAATGGCGTAAATCTCAGCAGAAAAAATACTGATACCCTGACGTAGGGCAAATAACTTTGTTACCTTCAGGGAAGGAACAACAAAGGCGCACCCAGCGCCTCCATCGGATTGCACAGATCCATCAGTATAGATCAATAAGTGGTCAGAAAAATACAAAGAAATTTTTTCCTTAGCATGTGTTTTTAACAGTAAAGAGTGACTGTCCTTCTTACCTATCGTGGCCAATTCAACATCAATCACCGGTGGAATAAGCTCCCACTTGGGTACGGCAGGCACTATTCGGGGGGCAACGTCCGACGGGTCGGAGGATGCATCTTCCCAAAGGGGGCGAGTGTGAGAGGCTAACGGGCAGGTTTTACGATATACCATTGGTAGTTTCTTGATGCGTTTACGCACTATTTCAGAGGAAGTGTGGTGGGCGCCACCAAGAACATCCACCACCTCGGCCGCCGACGAAAAGGCGCGGGCCTCAAAGCCCGCAGCCATTACCTTACATTGATCTCTCAATGGCAGCCATCCACACTCTTGGTAGACTAAGTTATTAACAGCAAAGGAAGAAAGTTGAAGTGCAATTTTCAGTGCACGCAACTCAACAGTTTCCAACTTTTTCCAAAGTGAATTGGAACAGGCAAAAAATACCTGATGCCCATAAGTCAGGCGAGACCTGACAAGAGCACCAACAAGGGTCACTAAGTTTCGTGATGAAAAAAGAGTCTGAGTAGTCAGAAATTTTATAAGAGAGACTGCCCTATTTGCTTTCCCGATCAAAGATGCTACGTGGGGACCCCAAGTAAGACCTTGGTCTAAGGTAACCCCCAAAAAGACTGCAGTGTTAACCGGCCGAATACATATATTTGATATATAGATTTGAAAATGTGAGCGCATGTCTTTAACACGAGAGAAAACCATCAATGAGGTCTTCTCGGGGCTCAAAGCAAAACCGTTGATGTCCATATATTCCACAGTCCTGTCAACCATACTCTGGTACCAGTCCAACCACCCAGTAGCATAGACTTTATTCCCCCGATATACTGCCCAGATAGCCAAATCATCGGCATATAGTGACATATAGAGCCCAGGGCTAGCCAACCTGCCATCTATGTCATGCAACATAACTGTAAATAACAAGGGTGCGATAACGCTACCCTGCGGAACCCCCATATCGAGAAGGTGACGGGGCGAGGTGGACGAACCAACACGGACCGCCAGGGACCGATCCTGTAAAAAAGACTTAACGAACTGATATAATCGTCCAGAAAAGCCCAGTTTTGATAGCTTAACCAGTAATCTGTCATGCCACACAGAGTCGAATGCCCTTTTAATGTCAAAAAAGGTGGCGATTACTGAGTCACCAAGGGTCATCGCGGTTCTGGCATGCTCCACAAGCCTAACTACATGTTCTAGACAGTTGCGTCCCCTACGAAACCCCGCTTGACACCTGGGGATAATATTATGTTTATTTAAGGTATATTCCAGCCGCTGAGTGATAATTTTTTCATATATTTTGCTAAGGTGTGGCAGGAGTGAAATTGGTCTGAAATTTTCAGGATTATTTTGAGGTTTACCAGGCTTGGGAATAGCCACCACAATGGCTTCTTTCCAGGCCAGGGGAACAACACCTTGGCTCCAACATGACTGGTAGAGCCCAAGGAGTGCCGTCAGCATTTTAGGAGAAAAATGTTTTATCATAATATAATTAATTGGGTCTTTCCCAGTGGCCTTTGCGGTGGTTCCCACAGAGGCGATAGCTGTGTGTAATTCGTTTAATGTAAAGTCACTATTATAACTTTGGGTATTATCTTCATCCGGGTCAGGGGTGGGTGATTTATTCCTAACCTCAGCTAGCTCCGGAGGGAGGTGATGAGTCTGACTAGCCTTAGCAAAGGTTGAGGCCAAGGCATTAGCCTTAGAACTGTTATCAAAGGTAGGGGTCCCATCTACCGTCATCGGACGAGGCGGTGGCCGCACCCTCCCACGGGACGTGCGTAGCTTGGCCCAAAGTTTAGAGGAATCTCTAGGCTCACGAATGTTTACGGAGATATAATTATCCCAAAAATTTGCCTTGGCCCGAGCAATAGTCTCCTGGCAATCATGCGTAGTCGTCCTAAGAATTTCCCGGTTAAGATCACAGAGGTTGGCTTTAAAATTGCGCATTGCCTTTCTTTTCTGGGCAACTGCTAGAGAACAGGCGTCATCCCACCACTCTGTAGAGAACCGAGGGTGTTGTGAGCCCTTCGCCCGCGAAACGGGAATAGTTTTGTTCGCGGCATTCAAAATAATAGTTCTCAGATTATCCAAGTGCACATTAACGTCAGGATCGAATGGGTCCGCCGAAGACAGACCTTCGTCCATGCACGCACGAAAAGAAGCCCAATTGGCAAGCTTAAAATTAAACTTAGCAGAATTATCAAAGTCAGCGGGAGTGGACAACATACCAGCGGAACTGCTACAAGCAGGAGGAGAAGCGATGACTGATGCTCTCACCATTATCTGTAACAAGATCTGGCAGAGTGGGGAATGGCCTACACCATGGACCCAGTCGCTTGTCATCACTCTTCCCAAAAAAGGTAACCTTCAGGAGTGTGAAAATTACCGCACCATCAGCCTCATCAGCCATCCCAGCAAGGTCCTCCTGAAAATAATACTCAACAGGTTGAAACCACAAGCTGAACAAATCATAGCTGAAGAACAAGCAGGATTCATGGCAGGGCGAAGTACCACTGAACAGATTTTCAACCTCAGAATAATCTGTGAGAAATACCTACAGCACCAACAACATCTATATCATGTGTTCATAGACTTCAAGAAGGCATTTGACCGAGTCTGGCATGCAGCTCTATGGGCAACCATGAAAGTGTACAACATCAGCCCTAAAATTATAGAAGTCTTCAAAAGCCTGTATGACAAGGCTACCAGTGCAGTCCTCCATAACAGCGTCATCGGGAACTGGTTCAGAACAACAATCGGTGTGCGTCAAGGATGCCTACTCTCTCCAACACTCTTCAACATCTTCCTAGAGCGCATCATGTCAGATGCTCTTGCAGATCACGAAGGCACAGTCAGCATAGGGGGCAGAGCAATCTCCAATCTTCGTTTTGCGGATGATATTGATGGATTGGCTGGAGAGGAACAAGAACTTGAACAGCTTGTACAGAGGCTTGACACCACCTCCAGAGCTTATGGAATGGAAATAAGTGCAGAGAAGACCAAAATGATGACCAACAACACCAATGGCATCAACACGGACATCAAAGTACAAGGCCAATCCCTCAACACAGTGCACAGCTTCAAATATTTAGGAGCCATTGTGTCAGACAATGGGTCTCGACAGGAAGTCCTCTCCAGGATCGCACAAACAACTGCTGCCCTGACAAGGTTGAAGCCCATTTGGAAAGACAGAACCATCAGTCTACATTCCAAAGTAAGACTGCTGCGCTCTCTGGTCATCTCCATCTTCCTATATGCTTGCGAAGCATGGACCCTCACAGCAGATCTCCAACGAAGAATACAAAGCATGGAGATGAGGTGCTACAGAAGACTTCTGTGCATTTCCTATACCCAACACATCACCAACGTTGAAGTCCGACAGACCATCACACAAGCCATTGGACAACACGATGACCTGCTCACAGTGGTGAAGAAACGGAAACTCCGATGGTATGGCCACGTCACCAGATCATCAGGCCTTGCAAAGACCATTCTGCAAGGCACAGTGCAAGGAGGTAGAAGAAGGGGGAGACCGAAAAAGAGGTGGGAGGACAACATTCGAGAATGGACTGGTTTGACACTGAGCGAAGCCATGAGGGCTGCTGAGGACAGAGAAAGATGGAGTATGCTGGTTAAGCGATCATCTGTGGTGCCCCTACGACCTTCGGGTTATGGGACAGGATAGGATAGGATAGGATCAAAGTCCACAACAGTGGGGACGACATCACCGATAATAACATGTATCGGAAGGTGATCCGACTGAATATGATCGTCACCGGTGTACCAGGTAGAACTAATCTCAAGTGCGGACGAGACCAAGGCAAGGTCTATAGCCGAGTGGCGATTACCTATGGTGTCAGAAATATGAGTAATTGATCCGTCGTTCAGGCAGACCAAAGAGGAATCAAGAATGACCTCGGCAAGATGATCCCCAGCTACGTCCCTCTCACATCCAGGGTCCCAGGAGCTATGGGAGACATTAAAGTCTCCCGCCACTAACCAGCTTTGTGATTGAGCATCTAAGTTCTTAATCCATGCTACTTGCGAGGCATGGGTAGTGCCTCCAGGATAATAGATGTTTATAATAGCCAAGGGTAGCACGTAGGGCCCCCACGATTGGAAGGGAGATGGCACAATAGCCCAACCGACAATTAAGGCCGTCACTAATAGACAGCGACAGAGGCTGATAAGTGAGCCTAGTGCTAACATAAGTGGCCACACTGGCCTTACCTCCCACGCCCTCAACCCCCACAACTGGGGGAAAACAATATCCCTCAAGGCGAGGAAGGGCTCGTGGGGCGACGTTAAGGGACTGTAGAAGTAGGACATCAAAAGGACCAAAGTCCTTAATATAGTTTTCCAGCAAAGTTTGTTTATTTAAAATAGTTCTACAATTCCACTGGAGAACCGTAATGGTTTTATTAGTTGTGTGAGTCATTTCTAGTTTTCAGTTAACCTAACACCGGGGACACCACCCGCCCTCTCAGGTCCATCCAATGCCGAACCCAGCAAATTAACAACGGTAACGACAGTATCGTGTGGAACCAAAGGTCGGAGTAGCTCTCGTATGGCCTGAACGATACCCTGTCTAGTTTTACCAACCCCAGCAGAGGAGGAACACAAGGGGGGCCCCCAAATTGACTCGATCTCGGCCTCCACAGAAGAGGCCACGGACTGAACATGAACAGGGGGAGGAGGGGGAGCCGGCACAGAGGCCGGCACCCTATCCGCCACCAGGACCTGTACCATTTTAGTCAGATCAGCAACTGCTCGTGAGAGCTCAGCGACTCTGACTTCTAAGTTAGCCACAATGGTAGCCTGGGGGTCAGTTGGCGCTAACCGACCCCCAACCGGGCAAACAGAACCAGCTTTGTCGGAGACTGCCGGGCCGCCTAGTGGGCGACCGACACCACGGACACATTCTGAAAAAGTTCTGAGTGTGCTCCCAGCTCTCTCCCCACCAGAAACCGGCACAGAAGAGGGAGCGGATAGAGAAGTAGTCTTAGCATTCCTAGCTGGGCCTACACTAAGGGTCTGATCCTCAGCAGTACCCACCAGTCGAGCTTTAGCCATGCGAAACGCCTGGGCGCGTGGCATGTATGTATGTGCCCGCAGCTCATTGGCCAACAGGCGCTCGGTGCGGGCTGGACAGTGATAATTCGCGGCGGAATGTTCACCTTGACAATTCGTACACTTAAGCTTAGGAGCTTTACAATGAGCACCACTGTGCCCTTTCTGACCACATGAGGAACAAACAGAAGTTTTAAGTTTACACTCCCTCTTTACATGTCCGAGTTTCTGACACTGAAAGCATCTCAGAACAGGGGCAACATAGGTCGAAACAAGATATTCCCTCCTGTTGAGCATTAGTATGTCGGGCAGCACCCGTGCCTCAATTGTAACTCTCACGGCAGTAGACATAGCACCGCCCGCCATTGGCAGACGCCTAAAGGACCTAACCCTACAGGGCCGCACAGATCCATCAGGGGCAACCTGACCATTAAATTTTTCATTCATTTCTTCAACTGTGATATGCTGTGGAATACCCCGAATCACCCCCTCAACTATGGGGGTCGGGATGGTACAAGTAACAAAAAGCTGGCCAATCTCAGTGACCTTGACTAATTTTTGCTGTTGTCTGATCGAAACGCAGTTTACCAGAAACCCTCCACCAAGGGAGTGGACTCTATCCACCGCGCCGACCAGATTGCCGACAAGGTCGGCCAGTTTCCAACTGAGAGATTTGAGCGTGACACTGGTCGTGTCACCAGTTTGGTTGATAATAACAGGAAATTCACAAAGCCCATAGTTTGGCTCCCCTACACGCACCGCTGCACCTGTCCTGTTGTTAGACACTGGGCGCTTGTGCGTGACTTTCTTCCAAGTTGAACCAGCCCCAACAGGCAGTTCTTCTGGAACAACAATAGGAGTTGAGGGGGAGGGGGGGGAGGAGCAGTCGCACGGACGTCAGTCACCAATGGGACATCCCCGGCCAACCCACCATCCACACCTCCCCCCTCCGGGATGGAAATCATAGAACCAGGAGAGGGACAGTCATCCATCTCGCCACCTCCCTCAGAGGATGACGTATCAGTCAAGTTGTCGTGTGTCCTTTTCCTACCGGGGGTTAGTATCTCTCCTGGGTACCCACCTCCCAAATCCGAACTTCCACTAGGCAGCGAGGGCAGAATGTTCCGGCGAACCGGAAGGGCTGCACCAAAAGCAGAGCCCTCCACCTCGGCACCATTCCTAGCCATAGGAGAGTCTTTTCTGTTTTTATTTTTGACCTGTTGGCGGGCACGCTTGATAGCAGCGGTCACCGCCAACCTTGGCAAAGCATCGCTGTCCCCCATCGGGAACACAATCAAAAAACAATTTCTATTTAACTCTCAAATTCTAGTTATACTTTAAACAAAAGTGAAACTAAGAATAAATATAGACTAACTTAATATATTAAACTATGGGGAGGGCCAGTAAAACCTTTTCAGGACCAGTAAAAGATTTTTAAAATCTTTTAAAACCACAATAAAAAAGGTTAAAACAGTTCTAAAAACTTATCTTCACCCACCTCAAGTGTGCGGATCACCACCTCCGTCTCCGACACACAACAGTGAAAAAGAAAATTCACCAATAATAATCCATAAGCACACACAGTTGTATATCCAGATTAGTACCAAGTGTCACTTAACAATAATCCAGTGAGCCTCGCAATCACATATCCGGACAACGAAAGAGTGTCACTAGTGGAAGTCCAATAGGCACACACGACACGTGTCCGAAACAAAAGCAGAAGTGTCTCTAATGAAAATTCAATAGGCACACACGGCAGATATCCAAGGTATAACGGAGTGTCACTAGTATAATCCAATGGCACACACAGTTATTATCCGAGTCAACGGCAAAGTGTCACAGTAATAATCCAACTGGGCACAATAAATAATACTCCAAAGTGTCGATAAATATTCACCACATAATCCATAAAACAGAATACACTAAAACACCAAAATCACAACCACAACCGTCACAGTGTTAATTCACAGTCTCGACATTGGAAGATCTTTTCGGCAAGGCCGAAACCCAAGCCGGCTAAAATCACAAAACACCAATATCAAATATGGCGGCGGGCTCACAAGCACAAAATATAGTAAAATTCACTAAAATATCCTTCGAAAATGGTTCAACGGACCACCAGTTTATAGAATCATAATCCAAGTACATCCAGCAGCAAGTAATCCACGGAATTACAGCACATATCACAGTTAAAACAGGAAAATATTCCTTGGTACAGAAATACGTCCTCTCACTTCAAAGGTCACCTCTCGAATGTGCGTATTGATATGATGTTATTGATATTGCTATTGGAGACGGTTGTCATGAAACAGCTCAACCTTTATCTGTCTTCCAACTACTTGTTCTGCCCGTTCCAGTCTGCATATCGTCCTGACCACTCCACTGTTACACTCGTTGGTTTTTATCAGTAGTCGATTCAGCCCCAATGTCCACGCAACCGGTTCACTCACCAACAAGGCAGGAGTCGTCGTATGAAGTTTTCCAACTTTATTCAGCGTACATCAACAACTGCATACAATCGCTTTTCCACTTTCCAACTTTTTTTCTTCCCTCAACTGAAACAGTGCTGTACATATATAGCCCCTCTATACTTGAGAGAATGTTCGAATGTTCGAGCCTGACTCAATTACAACCATTCAAAATAAACTTCGTCATCAGAACTATGCACTGTCTTACGTCATATAACCTTATTTAGATCAGAAGAAGCAACTCTAGAGAATTCTCCAATAATATCGACCAACGAAACTTATCAACATTATACAAAGCTTCTTCTAACAGCAACGCAAAATCAAATCAAAGGTAAATATACTCTGTTATTGCATGCTTTGCAAAAATAAAACGATCAGATCTATCGTGCGCGTCTCAAACGTAACATCCACTGAATCAGCTCTTCTTCACATCGTGACTGACCTCCTCTCTGCCACTGACTCTGGTAAAATCTATTTGTTGACCCTTTCAGCCGCTTTTTTGACACTATTGATCATTCCATCCTCCTTCAGCGTGGAATAAAAGACAGTGCCCTCAGCTGGTTCCACTCTTACCTAACTGATCGCTTCCAATCTGTCTGCATCACCAACCACCTCTCTGAACCGTCCAGACTTGTCTTCGGTGTTCCTCAGAGGTCAGTTCTAGGCCCTGTTCTTTTCACCCTTTACGCATCTCCTCTGTCTCACATCATCCAAAACCATGACACTTTCCACCATTTCTAAGCATATGATACACAGCTAAAAAAAAAAAACAGTCACACTCCTCAAAACCTTCCATCCATTCTGACCAAAACTTCTGAATGCTTTGAAGACATTTCTAACTAGATGACAGTCAACAAGCTCCAACTCAATGCAAACAAAACTGAAGTTATGCTCACATGTACCAAACACACAACCTGTCTTCTTCCTCTGCAGACACTGTCACTATTGGCCAGACCACTCTTCCTATGTCATCTTCGGTCAAAAACCTTGGTGTCGTTCTTGACAACACCATCTCCATGTCAGAATTCATCCGCAAAACCTGTCAAACATGCAACTTTCATCTCCGTAGAATAGGCTTTGTTCGCAAACATCTGACCACTGACGCTACTGTCAAACTCGTTTCCTCTCTTGTTTTGTCACGCTTAGACTACTGTAACTCTCTCCTGGCTGGACTTCCTTCTTCTTCTATTTATCTGCTCCAACGTGTTCAGAACTCAGCTGCACGGTTGTTCTCAAAAGGAAAAAGTGTCTCATAGAACTATCTACAAAATCGCTATTTTCTGTTACAAGTGCATCCATGGCTTAGCGCCTTCCTACCTCACCCAGAACATTCAATTCTATACGCCTTCTAAAAAATCTTCGTTCTTCCTCTGACACCCTCATGCTTCACATACCCCGTTACAAACTCTCCTCTGCTGGCCGTCGATCTTTCTCAGTGCTTGGCCCTTCAACTTGGAACTCTCTTCCCTTCTCTTCGCAGTTCTCCAAACATAGCTACTTTCAAATCCAACTTGAAAACTCATCTCTTCCTTAAATGTTTCTTGCCTCCCACCATCATCATCGTCAGTCCTCCAATTGCTTTGTTTTGTTTTGATTCAGACCACCGCCACCACCCACCCCATCACCCATCCTTAGCTCTCCCCTCCACTCTCCCTCCCTCCCCTCTTATTCGTTAGCAAGTGTCTGATTTTATTTTGTATGAAGCCGGATGTTTAGAATGAATGCGTGAGTACTCCGCTTTGAACTGATATTGTTCATTGGGATAAAGTGCTATATAGATATCATTATTATCATTTCACATAACATGATTTAAATGTACTAAATGACAAGAGGCTGTCACTGTACTCGTGAATCGCCTTTACCCCTAGTCGTTGAACCTACAGTAAGGTGAGGTTCCTCCGATCTGGCCGGTGACTTCTATGTAAGAGACTTTCGTCCATGGATGGGGGTGCTGATATCGCTCCTGTAACTAGTCGCCTTCCTTACAACAATTTGTGAAGTACAGTTAAGGTCACATTGTAACCTCTCAAAATTCGAATCGTATTTGCTTGACCAAGACACGTTGTCTACTCAATTTTTTTTTTTTAATTTTTTTTAATACATTTACGTCCCCGGACACATTAAGTAATTTATCCATAAAATCATAGTAGTAAAATTATCTACACTAATATAATAAATAATTTTTTTATCTTTGTCCAACTTCATTAGGGGTGTCATTTTTCACAAATATTTGTTATATTAATTGTTAGTAGCGAACTGGCCAGTGTAATTTATCAACAACAAAAGAATACATTCCATGTCACCCAAAAGTAACAAGGGAAAGCATCAACAAGGGAGGCAATTCGAAATAAACTGTGCCGATGCTTTGGTATTTTTCCTGTATGAAAGATGGCGACTATTAGATTTAAAAAAAAAAAAAAACAACTTCGCCTGTTGCATTCCTCTTCAAAATGAATATTATTTTCAATACAATTCTATTCAATAAATCTTTATGAAACTCCAGCCAGCGCCAAAGGTGCCTGTTTAGCGGAAACTGGCGGATCTAGGAGTGGAGAGAGAATGGCCGATCTAGGGGTGAATGTCAGGCCCACTTTCTCCCTCTGGTGTTCAAGCAGGTGACTGTTCCTTCATGCAAGGAGTGATAGGGTATTTAGGGGTGGGTGATGCGTGTGCGAGCGTCCTTTCTTCCCATTAAACTAAACTAAGAAACTCAACTAACGAAATAAGGTGTAAAAATACAAATATACCTTTATTCAATAAAACATGTAATTAAGAAACCCAATCAAGAAACAAAAGAATGAAACCAAAGAAAAGTATAAAGCAAAATTTAAACGTAAAACAGTCTAAAACGTATACAATCAACACATTTGCATCATCATAAATCATAAGAAAAATCACTCTCTCACCTTTGTTCTATCTTAACACAGACATATATACAATATATACACAACGATAATTAAACACACAAATGTCCCCCCCTGTTGTCCGAGTTCAGTCTTTTATATACAAGCCTGTACACACTTCACGTTATGTACACAGTTCAGTTCAGTTTGTTTATTGTCTTTTCCAGCAAGCTGATAAGACATTAAAAAAAAAAATTAGATTAGATTACCAACAGGAGAGTCCAGCAATACTTTGGACAGTTTGATTCCGAGTTGAAAATCTACATCACTGAAACTGACCTTCCCTTGCAATTCATATGGCATGTCGTGCGTTTCATGAATAATTAATCGTGGCGAGCCTTTCATTGAAGGCAACATTGCAAACAAATGGAAGTGGGAGTGGATGGAGAAGTCTATAAAAGTAGGAGAATGTGACCAGCGGCTTTCTGCCTTTTTACGAAAAGTCAACTGTGTTGGAATGGTGCGTTGCCTTTTGTGTGACAGAGAAGTCAGCTATGCCAATCGTGGCATTACCGCTCTGTATGAGCATATGCAGTCCAAAACGCACATAAAAGCTTCAATAGCAACAGGCAGCAATCAAAGCAGATTACCTGGTGAGTTAAAATATCATTAATATGACTTTCTTCTTGCATCCTTTATTCAAAAGGCCTAACTAGCCCACGTAGGCCTAGTCTGTAAACCTATTATTATTATTATTATTAATTATTTATTGATATTCTTTTATAAACCTGCAAAATGAAATTAAGTGGCACATACATTAATAAACGCAGTCACAAGTATATCAACTAACAAGTTAGTATCTCTCTTCTATGTCTCTATCGACGTGCGTGTACAACCGGTTGCTTCCCTTTACATGCTTTGCGCTCCATAGAGCGTCGTCGGCCTGAAATAACTTTTTAGAAACTTCAAAACCCAGGGGAATTATGGGTAGGGAAATGACTTCGGCCAAATCCTTCTTTAGTTTCTTTGCTCGAGCAAAGGCAACCTCATCCATTATAACTCCATCGCTGATAATACTGCTGACAAGTTTCTGCCTTTGTTCACTACCAGAAATATGCAGTTCCTCTCCCAACTTTCGTTTCATTTCAGCCAGCACATCTTCGCGAGAAATGGCGACCATGACGGTTACTTCCCTTGAACAGATTTCCCAGAATTCTCTATTCTATTTTTAGGTTTGGGATATCCCCGTCTCAGCTTGTGGTTTGCACGTCGACTGGGGGCAATACGAGATACTAACTTGTTAGTTGATATACTTGTGACGTAGTATAATTCTAAAGACATTCATTTAACAAAATCAGAGTATATTCACATCTTAACCCTTAATAATATTATTATTATTATTTATTAATTTATAATCTCAGTGCTAACCTTATTTGATTGCCAAACAAAATGTAATACAATAATAGTCAACATCAACATTTTATTATATAAAACTTTCATAAAGCACACATAAAATATGTGTTAGTCAGTATCTTGCATACCAAATGAATAAATCTTAACATTTAACTTTGGGATAGCTAGATTGGGGTTAGGCACTAACTCGGGTCTAGGCAATCCTCGACTTCTTCATACCAGCCCTGCTCTGTATCGTTTGTGAGTTTTGCTTTTAATTTTCTGTTGCCATATATTAAAACACATAATATGATATGATGCATTTACAGGCCAGCCGCTTGCAAGGGAAGCAACCTATGGCATGGATCCTGCTGTCAAGGCTGCAATGACTGCTTCAGGTGCTGTGTTGAAACCAACCACAGAAGTGCAGCCATTGACTCCTATGGATGACAGAGTCACCAGTCTTGAGGCGTTGACATTGGCATTTGCAGCAGAGAACAACATGTCATTGAGAGATGTACCGAAACTTGTGGAATATGCAAAGGTAGGCTGATTTAATAGCAAGTGGGTTAACCCTGTTAATCCCCGCATACTTTTTGCCTCAAACCCTTTTGAAGTCCCAATAGCAGGGAAGTAACTCCATCATCTTTACCTGCTGGCCCCAGTAAAAAAAAAAAAATTTCAATTAATTAAATTTTCTAAAATGTATGTCTGCATTTGCTTGTGATCTCCAAAAATTTTTTTTTTCAAGCAATTTATTTTTAATTTAATGTTATGTTTTATAAAAAAAAAATCCTAAATAAATAATACTTAGAAATAAAATAAAATGAAACATTTTTGGTGTTGTCCTGTAGGCTATGGCTCATGACAAACCTGCACTCCAGGAGGTGAAACTGGGAAGTTGTGACATAGCTTCATACAAAATGATCTATGGTGTTGCTGCTGCCTTGGAAGAATCCTGGAGGAACTGAAGACTGCAAGGTTTAGTCTTAACATATGCTATGAAGCGTTCAGACCCCCGGGATTAATCTTGAAAGTGACCATAATAGGTCATTTGACCAGTTCACAGGAAAAACAATAGGTCATTTTGGAAAGCAATAAGTCACACAGTCTCATTCGATCGCTTATCAGTACAAATGGTACAAAATTACTCCCCGAGTCTCTCTCTCTCTATTTAAAATTCGGGCATCAGTGACAAATCTGAATTCCGTTTAAAACAGTAATAAACATGATAAATCGAGCGATAAAGATACAGATACTAGTACAGTTGTAGTAACACTAAGAGATCGATAAAATAATAAATAAATATTAAACACTAATAGTTATACTACTACCAAATGAAGAATTGGCCTATAAACTAAAGTAATGGAGCCTGCGGCTGAAGCACATACTGCAGGAAGAGTTATTTTTACCCTGTTTGAGTATTAAACATGGTACAATTTAACTATAAAAGAAGGAAAGAAAACAAAAACAACAGAAGACAAGTGTCGACCGGTTTCGGTCTCAAAGACCTTTATCAAGACATTTCATGATGCTGCCGACATTTTATTATGTTTCTATGGAAAAGTACAAGTCCGCATCCATTCTTTAACCTTATTTAATTACCTCCACAAAATAAAATAAAAAAGAAATAATTATAAAAATAATACTTACTAATGAATAAAGAAATGAACACAAATAAATAAAATAAAATAAATAATTAAATAAAAAATACATTAGTTTAAAATAACCCACAAACAAATTATCTACTTCATGTGTGACATCATTAGTACACACTACACAATCTGTGCACTGCCAAAAGAGGGAGACAATCCAACAGTGCCAAAGTACATACATGTAAATAGATCCGTAAATTATTAGTTAGATAATAATAATAATAATAATAATAATAATAATAATGACATTACTAATAATTTAATAATGTGCATCTTTAAATGAAAAAACAAAACAAACTAGGCTATAGTATTACTATATAGGCCTAAACACCATGTTTTTTTTCGGAGGCATTTTTTTGTTTGTTGACAAAATGGAATCGCAAACTAGATCTACACTGTGAATGTCAATGCTTTGGCGCGTTGCATGTCAGCAATGAAAACTATGGATCGGAAAAGTTTGTATTATGCTGAAAGGGTAAATAATTTCGTTTCGGTAATGGTTGTGCTAAGTTTTATTGAGTTTGCAGTTTGTATAGAACTTTTTAAATGACAAATCTTCGCAAAGTTTGACCGCCCGATCGTAAAATCAATAGGTCACTTGACCAGCTGGCTGGCAAACCAATCGGTCATTTCAGATTTTTATGCGTCAATGACCGATGACCGACTGTTACGTTGAAACGCGAACGAAAGTATGTCGGAAGCGTGTACGATAGATCTAATCGTTTCGATTTGCAAAGTATTCAATAATGGAGTTTATTTACCTTTGATTTGAGTTTGCATTGTTGTTAGGAGAGGCTTTGTATAACGTTGATAATTTTCGTTAGTCGATATTGTTGTAGAATCTTCTGGATCGGCTTGTTTACTATCGATCGAAGATTCGGGATAATTGTAGAAATTTGAAGGAACGATCCGGAAGGAGAAATAATAATGTATGACGTAAGTCAGTGATGACGATCTTTTATTCGATTGGTGGCAGTGCGTCATTTCTACATTGTTCGAAATTCTTCCGGAAGAGAGAGAGGTTATTTAATCGTGTGCCGAGTTGCTGTTGAGAGATAGTAAAGTTGTTGATAGTGATTTGGAAAGTTGCTGTGAAAGTTGTTGAGTTGAATTGAGAATTGTATGCAGTTGTTGATGTGTGCTGAATAAAAGTGGAAAACTTCATACGTCGACTTTGTGACTTGTATGCTGTTTGGACGGGCTGTGTGAATAAACGAATCTGAGTTACACCTTATCAGGACTTCAGCATCGGGGCTGAATCAAATACTGATAAAGAAAAACACCATCATCGAACTGAGTGTAACACCGACGCCAAGAATAAACCCTGGATCCCCCACCGGGGCTTCGCCCCCCTGGACCTCACCAGAGGCCTTACGGCGGCCCCTGGACCCCGGCCGGATTTCAGAGATTTTTTCCTTGGACTGTTCTGCAGCCTGCTAAAAGTTGTTGGCGATGATTCTTTCTCTCCTCTGTCCTGCGACAATTCGAACCCTCTCATTAGCATTGGGGCGGATCATCTCAGGTTCTTGATGTTGATTATCTGCATCATCTGTAAAATAATAATAAGCATGACAATTTTCAACTTTTAAAAATACAGTGGATTCTACTTATGAAGAATACTTTAAAACAAAGTACTTTGAATTTTTTTTTTTTTTACAGTGTGCATGGTTAGTAACAAACAAAATCTGTTACCTCCAAGAAAAAATGCTGACTACACCCGTATCTGTGTCATAGGTATACACATTAATATGTTCAAAGAAACCACAGGGTTTGTCTAACATCCAAATAATAACTTAAAGAAACTTGAAACTTTAACTTCAAACTGTTCTTTTAAATAATTTGAACATGTCAAAGAAAAAATAACAATTTGCTAAATATAATTGACTGACCCTCTTCATCATCTTCATCACTGTCAACCTCAGGCTGAATGGGCAGCCTATTGCGCCTTGCAATGTTGTGAAGAATGCAGCAGACAACAACCACTCTAGATGCTCTGTCTGGCTGCAGGTGAAGACCTTTTAGCAAGCAGCACCATCGTTGCTTTAAAACCCCAATGCATCGTTCCACAGTTGTGCGAGTGGAGCTGTGAGCATAGTTGTAGTTTCTCTCAGCAGCAGTTGCAGGGTGTAGCAGTGGTGTCATCAACCACATACGTAGCATGTAGGCGCTGTCACCCAGTTTAATGCCATCCACAGACAGTCTGTTTCCTTCGAGGTCAGCAAACAAATGGCTTCTTCGCAAAATCCTTGCATCATGAGTTGATCCAGGCCACCTGCAATTTGACACAGAAACACTAAATAAAAATGGCATGCCATTCAAATGTATTTCCAGAAACATACATAGCTGTGGAATTCTGACTGACCTAATTCCGGAGGAGAAGAATGGTAGCAGAAGAAAACGTAGGAGGTAAAGAAGAAGGAAATAAAGACTGGAGCCGAGGAGATGAAGAATAAGAGGAAGAGAAGAATGAGGCGGATTAACACCGACATAATAAACTACAACAATAAAAAGATCATCAATAACAACAGAACTGATAAGTAACGCACACACACATTGTGTTAATTCATATGTACTTGAGTCAGTCAAGATGCCCGAGGTGACTGTTCTCACAGTACCAGTGTATCACACATAACTGGGAAACCAACAAAACAAACAAAACAATGCTGATTTCACTGCTGCACATTAATGCAAGGAAATAATGTACACCCACCTGGCTATAACATTGTTCAGCTCCAAATCAGCATTGCAGATGACCTGTCAAAGAAACAACAACAAAAAAACAATTCATACATGATTCCTGTGAGATGTTCATACGGGCTACACATCATAATTCCTTGTAGAGGTAATCAAGATTTGTTGAATTGATCAGTCTAATTTTTATTATATTAAAAAAAAAATCCAGTTTTTGCTAACTAACAGTATTACATCTTTGAGAATCTTGTGGATAGTTGACTTACCTGCACATTTATGGAAAAATAATTTTTCCTGTTGATGTATTCGCCAGAATTTTCAGTTGAAGGCGCTTGAATCTTGATATGGGTGCCGTCAACACACCTAAACACATCTGTGAAGAGCACAGTATTTTAATCAACTAATGCTCATTTAGTCATTATGACAAGTAAAGTACTAGCATGGGTTTGTTTGTTTGTTTATAAAACTAAAACTATCCTATCCTATCCCGTAACCCGGAGGTCGTAGGGGCACCACAGATGATCGTTTAACCAGCATACTCCATCTTTCTCTGTCCTCAGCAGCCCTGATGGCTTGGCTCAGTGTCAAACCAGTCCATTCTCGAATGTTGTCCTCCCACAACTTTTTCGGTCTCCCTCTTCTTCTACCTCCTTGCACTGTGCCTTGCAGAATAGTCTTTGCAAGGCCTGATGATCTGGTGACGAGGCCATACCATCGGAGTTTCCAAGTTCTTGTTCCTCTCCAGCCAATCCATCAATGTCATCCGCAAAACGAAGATTGGAGATTGCTCTACCCCCTATGCTGACTGTGCTGTCAAAATTCTTATTTGTATTTGTCCCTGTCAAATTAATTTTGAGGTTGGCAGCCTTGATTCCAGTGCTCGTTGTATTGGTGAAGCCCTGCTCAAATAGATACGCGTTTTGTTGTTAAAAAATGTGACGATCTTGTATATCTTTGTTAATATAAGGTGTATAATGTATGACTTATTTTAAGCCAATTATACATTGTTTGTGGTATGTGGAGTGTCCATGGTTAGGGTGGGTGCCTATGTTGTATTGGCGTTCTATGAAATTGCTATTTAGCAATGTAGGCATTTTCTATGTATGTGTTTTGTTACTATTTTGTCATGATGTTTATATTCTATTTTGTTTTTATAACCAGGAGCTCGATAAATTAGAGTATAGCCTCAGCATCTCCTGCGTGGGATGCCTTTATTGTAAAGTGACCGGCTGGTGGAGTGCCTTCAGTGTTACCGTTGGGGTTGTTTCTGCAGACCTTTTATGCGAATGGGGGGAGGGGGGGGGGGGGTTGAGTCCTCTTTCACAAAATCTGTGGTCCTGATTCGGCTCTTTGAAGTCCGCTGGACCCAATAAACAATGACTATCTAACATAAATGTGTGTTATGTTGCTGTTAACCTTTCAATGAGTGAATGTTTGTAATTTACTGTCATTTGTTTTAGTACTGTCAATGATGCATGTCTAAATTAGATAATATTATTTTGTTGTAAGTTTACTGTCTTATTGTTCAAATCACGCTTCATTATGTACATTTTTCTTATTGGTTGTTTAGTGTTCATATTGATGCGTTGTTTGTGTGTGTCAAGTTGAAGCGCAATGTGCATTTGCGTTTGTTTAATCAATTGCGCTTTATAAGTAATCACTTATTGTTATGTTAATTTCGCTGAGATATTTTGAATCTTTACCTGTGCAATCAGTAGCGAGAGATTGTGTTATATTAAAACCCATATAATACTTTGTGCGCTTCACGCGCACATTCACGTTTTGTTATCTAAAAAAATAGCCTATGGGACAAAACTGTTGAAACTATTGTTTTATAATAGTTTGATGATTAGCTTCCCATGTGTCACTGACTTCCGCCGTTTGCTGTCATCAATCATGATGTCTCGTACGCATGTTTGAAAAGAAAACAAAATTATGGCTTCAAACTCGTCATCTCAATTGCGATGAGTAGCATTTTGTTATGTTACGATATTTTGAAGACCGAATTGTTGAATGCATTTCTTTATTATGCTAACTAAAATATGTTTTTTTACTTTTATCAAAATTCTGAAATTCCCATTGAACTTTTCCGATTTTACTATGGTCACCTCTCTGTGCACGTGAAGCGCACATGGTACCGAACGGGACCAGTGTTTGCTTTTTAACACGTGCGCTTGAGGCACACATGGTACTGAAAGAGAGCATTGTTTTTTGGTGCAAATTGTATATTATGTAAAAATAATTATTTATAGAAATTACATATCATATGTTAAGCATTCTTGTTTTCTTTTAATTATATATTCATACTCTTGTTTGTCTGTAGGTAAATAATTATTTTTATATTCAAATAAGTAATTGACCAATGGTTTATATATATTTTATTTTGATTTTTTATCTCAGCACATTTTGTAGTTTGTATTTTTATTGTATTTTAGAAACGCTCGAAGGAATTTAACAGTTTATGATGTGTTAAATAGACTTGAAGAAGAGGTTTTTTTTAAGGCTGACATCTATTTGACTCCGCCAGGAGATGGGCAGCTGTCTGATGAAGATAGTGGTGATGAGGAAGAAGGATGAGAGATAAACAATTTGAATCACCGACAGCTACTTGCCGAAGGCGAAGGGAGGATTCTCGCTGCTGATGGCAATGAGTACAGAATTGGTGGACCAGAAGATGCGGACTCGGATACCAACAACGACGGTAGAGAAGAAGCAGGAGGAGAAGGAGAACAAAGTGATTCACAAGAAGGACCATCTGTAGCACCGTCAACTTCAGTGAGAGAGGCTGGTGCAAACTGACCCAAACAGCAACGCCAACAGCGGCCTAGACGTCTGTGGAGAAAAGAGGACCTCCTGGAGAACTTTCCAGAGCAATGGCCAAACTTCCAGCCACCACCGTTTCTGCAGCAAAACAATGGCCCTGTTGCATTTTTCGAGTTGTTTTTCGATAATGAGGTGATTGATTACCTTGTTGAGCAAACTAACTTGTATGCTTCAAGGGACAAAGGTGATCAAAGCTTCAATACCACTTGGAAGGAGTTCCTGACATTTCTGGCCATATTGTTGCTGTCTGGGTACAACCAGCTTCCTCGCCGCCACCTGTACTGGTCTCGAAGTTCAGACTGCCATAATGCTGCCATCTGCTTTGCCATGAGCAGAAATCGCTTCTACAGCATGATGCAGAATCTGCACCTTATTGATAATGCCAACCTTGACCCCAATGACAAGCTAACAAAGATCTGAAATTTCTACTGCATGCTCAATGAAAAGTGTCTCCTCTATTTCCCAGCTGGGAGAGAGCTGGCAGTAGATGAAAGTATGATTACCTATTTTGGTCATCACTCTTCTAAACAGTTCATCAAAGGAAAGCCCATAAGGTTTGGCTTCAAACTGTGGGCATTGGCCGACCCGCTGGGTTATGTTGTCCAGTTCGAGCCTTCCGCTGGTGCTCGAGCAAACGGCACCTATGGACCACTCGGCCTGGGTGGAACTATAGTAAAGGACCTTCTATCAGATCTGCCAAAGCGCCCATATCATGTCGTCTTCGACAACTACTTCAATAAAAAATTATCACAAAGAAAGCCACAAAGAAAGTAAAAAAGTAGCCATGTCAAAGCACTATCCTTTAATTGTCCATGTCCCCGTTCAGTACCATGTGCGCGTCAGGCGCACACAGGGGAAACCACTCTAAAAAATAAATTTATCCCAAAATTTTATCATGTTTGTTAATTTCAATGCATTTGCAAAAGAAATTTTTAAGATTTGAAAAAAAATGTACCAACATTTTTTTTGGTTATTATATGGGTTAAGATCATTTTTATTACTTTTATTGTTTCTAATAATATACCCTCTAAGATCTGTAACTTCTGTGTTAAGCAGCTTTTGTATTTTGTGGTGGATATGAATATATTTGGATTTGGATTTTTGTTTACCATTAAGACGATTTGAGCTGATTTTATGGATTTCCCAACAGCATTTGTCATCCTGAAATAATACAGTTTTCTTATTATGAATCTGAATGTCCATTTAAAATGTGTATGCTGTGTGTAGGAGAAACTGTTCATGATTATGTTATGTGTTTTTATGTCTTGTTTGTACTATAATGTTATTAAAATTTTGGCTACCACACAAGATTTTCTTATTTCAAGATAATACAGCTATTCTTATCCTTATTTTTCCCTAAAACTTAACTTTGTTTTTCACACCCAACAGCTGAGCTCTCTCTCTCTCTCTCTCTCTCTCTCTCTCTCTCTCTCTCTCTCTCTCTCTCTCTCTCTCTCTCTCTCTCTCTGTATCTCTCAGCTCTCTCTTTCTCCTTATAAAATATCAGATTCAGAAATCTGTATTGTTCCCATAAAATGGGATATGTGTGTGCGGCGTGCACAATGGTATAAATAACAATGCCTCGAGAAAATAAACAGTAAACACGCTGCAAATAACAAAAAACACACAATACACGCCACAATCACAGCTTGCATATCAACAGTTTCACATCGCAAAAATTGAAACTGTCAATTAACTAACGCGGTCGGCATGACACACACACCCACACTGGCACAGCTTGAGAGAATTTGCAAAATTAGCATGCTACCAGATAAAACAGATAAGGGAAGGGAAAGAAAAAATGATGACAAAAACTTGAAATTTAAAGCACAAAATTTCCACAATGTGGGGATACTATTTATCCTATCCTATCCTGTCCCGTAACCCGAAGGTCGTAGGGGCACCACAGATGATCGTTTAACCAGCATACTCCATCTTTCTCTGTCCTCAGCAGCCCTGATGGCTTCGCTCAGTGTCAAACCAGTCCATTCTCGAATGTTGTCCTCCCACCTCTTTTTCGGTCTCCCTCTTCTTCTACCTCCTTGCACTGTGCGTTGCAGAATAGTCTTTGCAAGGCCTGATGATCTGGTGACGTGGCCATACCACCGAAGTTTCCGTTTCTTCACCACTGTTAGCAGGTCATCGTGTTGTCCAATGGCTTGTGTGATGGTCTGTCGGACTTCGTCGTTGGTGATGTGTTGGGTATAGGAAATGCCCAGAAGTCTTCTGTAGCACCTCATCTCCATGCTTTGTATTCTTCGTTGGAGATCTGCTGTGAGGGTCCATGCTTCGCAAGCATATAGGAAGATGGAGATGACAAGGGAGCGCAGCAGTCTTACTTTGGAATGTAGACTGATGGTCCTGTCTTTCCAAATGGGCTTCAACCTTGTCAGGGCAGCAGTTGTTTGTGCGATCCTGGAGAGGACTTCCTGTCGGGACCCATTGTCTGCTACAATGGCTCCTAAATATTTGAAGCTATGCACTGTGTCGAGGGATTGGCCTTGGACTTTGATGTCCGTATTGATGCCATTGGTGTTGTTGGTCATCATTTTGGTCTTCTCTGCACTTATTTCCATTCCATAGGCTTTGGAGGTGGTGTCAAGCCTCTGTACCAGCTGTTCAAGTTCTTGTTCCTCTCCAGCCAATCCATCAATGTCATCTGCAAAACGAAGATTGGAGATTGCTCTACCCCCTATGCTGACTGTGCCTTCATGGTCTGCAAGAGCATCCGACATGATGCGCTCTAGGAAGATGTTGAAGAGTGTTGGAGAGAGTAGGCATCCTTGACGCACACCGATTGTTGTTCTGAACCAATTCCCGATGGCTCTGTTGTGGAGGACTGCACTGGTAGCCTTGTCATACAGGCTTTTGATGACTTCAATAATTTTAGGGCTGATGTTGTACACTTTCATTGTTGCCCATAGAGCTGCATGCCAGACTCGGTCAAACGCCTTCTTGAAGTCTATGAACACATGATATAGATGTTGTTGGTGCTGTAGGTATTTCTCACAGATTATTCTGAGGTTGAAAATCTGCTCAGTGGTACTTCGCCCTGCCCTGAATCCTGCTTGTTCTTCAGCTATGATTTGTTCAGCTTGGGGTTTCAACCTGTTGAGTATTATTTTCAGGAGGACCTTGCTGGGATGGCTGATGAGGCTGATGGTCCGGTAATTTTCACACTCCTGAAGGTTACCTTTTTTGGGAAGAGTGATGACAAGCGACTGGGTCCATGGTATAGGCCACTCCCCACTCTGCCAGATCTTGTTACAGATAATGGTGAGGGCATCAATCATCGCTTCTCCTCCTGCTTGTAGCAGTTCCGCGGGTATGTTGTCCACTCCCGCTGACTTCCCTTTCTTTAGCGCTTGCACTGCTGCCTCAACTTCTTCCCGGAGAATTGGGAGGATTTCTTCTTCTTCTCTGTTCTCGGGACATGCTAGAACTGATGGGTCTCCATTTGGTGTATGGTTGTAAAGGTCAGAGCAGTACTCTGTCCATCTGTCCAAGACTTCTTGTTCTTCTGTAAGGCATATGCCAGACTTGCTTTGGATAGTGGAGACTTTGGGCTGTTTGACACTTGTCAGCCGCTTCACAGTCTGGTAGGCCTTCTTGCTGTTGTTCTTGTTCAGACTGTTCTCTATTTCCTGGCATTGATCTTCTATCCAGTTCTCCTTTGCTGTGAGCATGCCTTTTCGGATGTCATTGTTGATTTTTCGGTAGACATCAGCTCCCTGTGAGGTGTTCTTTTTCTTTTTCATCTCTCTTCGTTTATCACACAGATCCAAAAGTTCAGGTGTGATCCACAGCTTCTTCTTTGGTCGGTGCTTGCCAAGGATCTCAGTGGCGCCATCTGTCACAGCTGAGTTGAAGATGGTGGTCATGGTGTTGACATCTACTTCACCAGCCCCCAAAATGAGCAGTGGTGCAAATTTCCCTCCAATTGTGGCCTGAAATAGTTCTGCCACCTCCGGGTCTTGCAGTTTGTCCAGGTCGAACTTCAGTCTAGTGCACTTTGCTGTATTTACTCTCTTCAAGTGGAGCCGGAAAGACATCATCACGAGATCGTGGTCACTTCCGATGTCTGCTCCTGGAAAAGTACGTGTCCTGCCAATGTTGATGCTTGATCTGAAGCGTTTCTTGACCATGATGTAGTCTATTTGGTTGTGATGCTCCCCGCCAGGACTGTGCCATGTCCATCGTCTGGAGTTTTTGTGGAGACCAAGCGTGTTTGCCAGTACCAGATTGTTGTATCTGGCAAACTCCAAGAGTCTCAGACCCCTGTCATTTGTCTCGTTGTTGCAGTGGGGTCCACATGTGTCTCCCCAGTTGTGGTGCGCATCTTGGCCAACCTTGGCATTCCAGTCGCCTTGCACTATGACTATGTCCTTCTTCGGCACTTGGTCAAGGACCGCCTGTAGATTTTCATAAAAATCCTCCACTTTGCTGTCGTCATAGTCTGATGTTGGGGCGTAGGCCTGGATGATGGTGATGTTGAAAGGGGCTGCTCTCAGGCGGATGGTAATGAGTCTACTGGAGACTGGGCGGCAACCCATGACAGTGGCTAGAATGTTCTTGTGGACCAAGAATCCAACGCCGTGTTCGTGCCTGTCATCCCTACCGCTGAAATAGAGCTTGTGGCCTTTGTCGGTCGTTGTTTCACCTAGGCCTTTCCAGCGCAGTTCGCTGATACCTAGAACATACTATTTATACACAAAAAAAAACGGGATCCCAAAGGGATGATGATAATGAAGTGAAAGATGACAAACTGTTTTGTGTTTGTATCAGCTTCCTACAAACAATAGGAATTGTATGTGCATGCAATACAATAATTTTCACACTTAACAGTTTAACTCCACCTCCCCCAAAATAATAAAACTTAAAAAAAAAAAAGAATACCTGTCAAAACCTTACTGCAATAAGGGTACAGGAGAACATGTAAGAAAGAGCAGTAAATAAAAATAAACAAGCAATAAATTGAATAATCAATTATACTGATTTGAATGAGAAATAGGAGAAAAAACGAAATTCTCTACCCTCCAACACAGACCGAGATCAAAAGATTCATAAACATTTATTGCAATGACAATAGTCTGAACAAGAAGCAATTCTTGTATACTAAACAAAAGTAACAGAACAGCGATATACTTGTAATAATTAGTCTGTGTGATCACAGTCACTGTGTACGGAGCCTTTTCGGTTCCATTCACAGTCACTGTGTACGGAGCTTTTTGGTTCCGTTCACAGTCACTGTGTACGGAGCCTTTCGGTTCCGTTCACAGTCACTGTGTACGGAGCCGCTGCCTAAAAGTAAACACAATTTGCTTAACAACAGAAAGGAAAAAAATATGAGTGAAGACGAAAATGATGTTATAAGCTACCTGGAAATCCATTCTGCCTGAAGAATGTCTGTTTCTGCAGATCTGCATCTGCCTGGTCCGGAAAAAATATGTAGTCCCTTCTCTGTTGGAATAGCGCATTCGTCACACGCTGCACAGCTCTTGATGTTGTTGCTTGATCTACGCCGATCAAATCGCCAGCATCTGTCTGGCAACAGCCAGTGGCATACCACCGAAGTACAAGACACAACTACAAGGCGTTGAGTGACCCCTTTCTTGCAAGGGGAAATTCGATGCTGTCTTCCAGAACAGTGGCTAGCTCTAAAACCATGTGCCTCGGCAGTCGAAGTCTTTTTAGAATTTGTTGATCGTTCCACATCTCAAATGGATGTGTTCTGTCTCTAAATATTCGATTTCTTTGAAACAATCGTTGATTTCGCTGCCTCCACCCACAGGCTGTGAAGGCCGTAGGCCTTGCCTCAATTACATACTATACATAGGCCTACGGACTTCACAGCATGTGCTCCACCAAAGAACGCAGGCCATTTTTGTTTTCTCGTAGTTACTAACTTCGACCTCGTGTCGTGTGACTATTCACAACTTTCCGGCACCTCTCATAAAAACTCCTGGGTATCGCCATTATAAATTAAAACGAGGTTATATGAAACCAAGTTCCGGTTTTGCTTGTTTTGCTTTTATCAAAGCTTGATGCGTGACTTTTAACTATGGCAAATTGCCGAAAACGACGATTGTTAGAGCCAGAAAACGAGTGGGATAAGTATAAAAACGGTGGAGGAAGTACATGCTCAGTGAAAGAATGCAAAAAACAATCGTAGAGGCCTGTATTTGTGGCGACTTCGGAGGTGCGTCGATCATCGACAGAAAGTGAAACAGGACCTGAAAACTCGTGTAATTTTCCATAGCTTCGCCGTCGCAACCTTCACAAAACACAAAGTAACTGAATATGTTAGGCTAGCGTTGTGGCCAAGTGGGCTAAGGCGGGACTAACTTGCCTTGTCCACAAGCCAGAAACCAATGGCGCCTGACAGGTGTGGGTTCGAGCCAGCATCTGGGCGTTATGTTTTTTCCGAATATTTTTCAAAAATTCACAAATAATGTTAGGTAGGTAGGGTTTAGGCGCGCCACTGGCGATAGAAAGGGATAATAAACTGCAGCAAAAAAAAATAAAAATATGTGAGGGTACGATACAGGTGGCCAGTGACACATGTTATTATTCTTGAATATTTGGAAATAACTCACTAAAACACGCGGAGAAAAAAAACCGGAAGTATTTTTCATAGATGGGATTCCCGTTGGTGCATAGGATAGCAGAAAAGTGTGAATAATCTCTAGTTACACAGACCGCACCGGAACTGAAACAAATCATTACCAGAAAATCAATGTAACCTGTAGTTCAATATGTTTCAAAGCATAGAAAAGTTGCAAAAATCCTACCGTGCAAAAAAAAAGTTTTTTCCCGAGCGCCACGATCGAATTTTTCCGAATTTCTCCTCTCAGCAAAATTCAATGCAAGACGAACATAGTTTTTTATGAACCTAGGGTTAATGTTGCCATGGTGATTTAAACGGTCTTCAACTATGTCGACTTCAAAGGCAAAAAAAATGGGTAAGACCGTTTGTAATTGTAACGTCAGGATGGCGACAGAGAAAGATTGTTCAAAGCAAAGTCAGAGAGAAACTAAAACAATTAATTATCTAACTATTAATGAAATAATTGCCAAAATATCCGGAAATTACGTTTTGTGAATGTATTTTATTTTTTCCATTCTCGAATGTTGTCCTGCCACCTCTTTTTCGGTCTCCCTCTTCTTCTACCTCCTTGCACTGTGCCTTGCAGAATGGCCTTTGCAAGCCCTGATGATCTGGTGATGTGGCCATACCATCGGAGTTTCCGTTTCTTCACCACTGTGAGCAGTTCATCGTGTTTAATGGCTTGTGTGATGGTCTTTCGGACTTCGTCGTTGGTGATATGTTGGGTATAGGAAATGCCCAGAAGTCTTCTGTAGCACCTCATCTCCATGCTTTGTATTCTTCGTTGTAGATCTGCTTGTGAGGGTCCATGCTTCGCAAGCATATAAGAAGATGAAGATGACAATTAAGGGAGCGCAGCAGTCTAAGCTTACTTTGAAATGTAGACTAGGAGGACAACATTCGAGAATGGACTGGTTTGACACTGAGCGAAGCCATCAGGGCTGCTGAGGACAGAGAAAGATGGATTATGCTGGTTAAACGATCATCTGTGGTGCCCCTACGACATCCGAGTTACGGGACAGGATAGGATTTTATTTTTTGTTTAGCAACAGCTGTGCTGTTACACAGCATTTTTTTGTAAACAAAAAAAAAAAAGTGCCTAAATTTAATACAGGATAACATGTATATTGCAAAACCACAAAAAAGTTAAGTTTTTAACATAAGTTGAACACTTTTTTTAATAGCAATTAAAGAAAAAACGCCGAATCAGCATTTTCAGCTTTTTTTTTCATTTTAGGTGACCGGACGATGGCGCGCAAAAGAGGTAGCAACCGCCGACACAACACAAGAAAAGGCGGTGAGTGTTATAGTGTGTTATATTGCTAGAATGCGAAAACGACAGCCTTCGACATCTAATTGATGAATAATCATTGGAAGGGGAGGGGGAAGGAGGAAACTGTGTTTCCTCGGGTTTTAACTTGACTAGTATTGCTATTGCATTATTTGCCTTTCACTGGTCTGTCTTTATATTTGTAATGTATTAAGTAAATTGCACAAGAAGACAGGAAAATAATGTAAAAACAGGAAATATAATTGATATTTAAACATTTGTAGACAAAACCTAAGTTCACAGTCTATGAGGTAAAATGACATTCCCAGCAAACCAGCCCGATCGGGGCCCCACTCGGGCCGCATAGGGCACCCGTGTCCCGACTTTTGTCGGGTTTTAGTAGGGACCCACATAGCCCTACAAAAACCCGAGTAGCCGAGTCGAGAATTGTCCCCTATACACTTCGTGTCCAGGGACGTTAATTTAGAATAGTATAGTATAGAGTCGAGAAATGTGGATGCGTAACGATTAGCCCTCCCGTCTGCCGCCCGATTCTGCCCCACCACAAAGCCACGCTGCGCACATGCTAACATAGGCCTACTCTCGCTTCTAATTGGCTAAACTGTTATCATACAATATGTAAATATTGTTACATGTTTCTTTAACTATTGTATTTATTTATAACATTATAAGCCATATATTACTCCTTCGGCATGAGAAGTATAACCTAGGTCTAGTCTGTGTCCCGCATACATTCCATCATAACGGACTTTAAAGATCCTGACTCTCCATAGTCCTAATACGGGAGAGTGCCGGTGACAAGACCACACCCAGCATGCACCTAGATCCATCTCCCCCACCCTGGCTGCCCAGATTGTGCTCAGTTGTCCGGCGCGTGAGACCAAGCGCCAAAGGCTGCGGTGCGTCCCTCGGGCGCTGAGTTAGATCCTGTATCGGTCTGACGCCTTGAGCAGCTCTTGAGCTGGAAAAGCGCTATATTAAGAACGATTAAAAAAAAAAAAAAAGCCAAGGGTAAATTTCCGTGCCCATTACTGCTGGTCTTTTCCGGTTGTACTTAGGCGCCAATTTTCTACAGTTTTCTTCTACAGTTGCATGTGCTCGGATATTGTGTTTGCCTGCGAAAACCTATTCCGTTGTGGTTGTTTTTTTGGGCTTTGCCTTTCGTTTATGTATTTACACACGATTTCGATAGCGACGAAGATCACGTTAATATAGGCTATTTCGTTATCAAAATGGTGTATAAATACTTAAGTGGGGACACACCAAGGACTTCCGAAAACAAAAACGCCTGTGCCGACAGTCCCTATTAACACCAGACATCTCAATTCTTTCTTCATGCAATCACATATCATAAACAATTTGTGGGATATGATTTTAGGGTAAATCAGCATTGGCCAGGGATGGGGCATTATCGGAGTTGTTTCTGGTTTAAGTTGGGTTACAATAGGGTTGGTGTTGGGTATCCTGACGTATGCCCGATCTTTGCCGGAATCGGGTTACCGTTCGACAAAGGTTGGGTTACGGTCGGGTAAGTTTTGGGTACCCCGACGATCGCCCAATCTTTATCGAAAGTAATACCAGTGTAAAGGAAAGGGCTTATAAAGCCTTTGTACAACCAATCCTGGAATACGCATCTAACGTCTGGGACCCATACACCCAGAAGAGCATCGACAGATTGGAGGCAGTCCAGCGGCGTGCAGCACGTTTTGTTCTTAACCGCTACAGAAACACGTCAAGTGTTAGCAACATGCTGGAGACGCTGGGTTGGTCAACACTGGAAGAGAGACGACGACTAGCCAGACTCTCCATGCTATTTAAGATAAACAATGGGCTAGCCCACTGCCCCAGCCTTCAACAAAAACTCATCCCTCTCCCCTCTCGACAGCGACGAGGTCACGACAAGCAGTTTAGGCTCATCACAACAAGAACACAATATAGAGGCTGTTCTTTCCTGCCAAGGACCATCAAAGACTGGAACAATCTGCCAAAAGATGTAGCAGAGGCTAATACACTTGGCACGTTTGTGTCAAGAGCCTGCTCCCATCCAACTTCCAGCTCCTGATACTCTCCAAGACACTAACACCTTCCCTCATCCCCACCACTCCCCATACAACCAGCCAGAAAACACCAACGTGGCTACAAACTATGGCATTGGACTATGCAAATACTTTTTTTGAAAATAGTTGTACAGTTGTTAAAGATTGTTATACTTATAGGCTGTGGTAGACCTGCACCAGTCTGCAACAGTACACAAAATAATATTATAGTACTATATTATAGTGAAACCGCAAACCCCCTCATCAACCCATAGGAGCCAGAATGATCGACGCCTTGATCGTGGGCCCTCAACATCAAGAAGAAGAAGAAGAAAGTCGGGCTACTGTTTGGCGAACGTGGGGTTACGATCGGGTAAGTTTCGGATAGCCCGACGATCGCCCGATCTTTGCCCGAGTCGGTTCCAATTTCCATTTGCCCGATCGGGCCCCGATCGGTAGCCCGATCCGGGCCCCATCGGGCTGCCCGATGCGGGCCCCATCGGGCCCCGAAATTGTGGTTAGCTGGGTTGACAGACGTGCACGACAAGCGGTCTCTGATTTGGAACGACTGGCCAGTGACCACGCTATGGAAGGTAGTGGTGTCCTGCATATGACTTGCAAACAGGACGCACTTATTGCATGGGTGACAACCGGCATCTGTCACTGTAGCTGAGGCTGGTGTGGATGGCAGAGAAGATGGCATGAGCAAGTTTCTGAGGCTGAAGCAGTTCCGTTCACCAACAATGGGCGGGTCGGGGTTAGCTTTCCTCATTCGGGCGCTGGTATGCAGTACCGGTAGAAACTGCTTTAGCCACTTGCTCAAAGGGGGGTAACTTGGATTGTGCCGGATGATGAATGGCACTCGGTTAGTCCTTTCAGCTGGACTCTTTACATATTGGAGTGTGCAATTCCGACTCTTGGCTGACACCTTATGTATTGCACCCTCGATTAACTTTTGAGGGTAACCTCTCTTCTGTAACTTCTGCTTCAGTTCATCACATCTGCGTCGAAAAGTCATGGATACTACTACTACTAATAATAACAATACTACTACAACTAATAATAATAACAACAGGAAGGATACAAAACCCAGCTTCATGATGATCTAGGGGAACAAAATTAGTGACAATAATGATAATAACAAGAACAACAAAACAACCAAATTAACTAATTGATAAAATCTCTGGTCAAAGTTGAGTAAGTCTACTGTGTTACAATAAACATCTGTAATAGAAACGCTGGTAATTAAAAAAGATGCAGTAGAAGAAGTAGCACAATAAGTTATGTTATTGTCTTAGTATTTTTTGTCAGCTGCTGCTAATACTATGTGCTATCAATATAGCAAATACTAGCACAGCTTGATGTCATGCGCCGCAAAATGGCAGTCGCGTTATAACAACGTGTCCCTTTATTGGCTATTTATTTCTTCGAAAATTGATATCTCCCACACACAAAAAGATTTTGCGTTGCGATGAAACTTTACAACTATGTTCTTTAGATACTCTTCTGTTGATTAACACCATGTTGCCAAACCTTTCACCAAAGTCAAAGACTTAAAAGAATTCTGCTGGATACTATCAAACATAGCAAGCACTGGGAACACATTAACTAAGAAATGTGAAAAGTACATGAGCAATACACAGCATTTGCTGCAAGCATGGTATTTTCCCATTTAAAGGGACTGATTGATTGATTGATTGATTGTTGCTTTAGGTCCAGCGGACTCTTCCGAGCCAAATCAGGACCGGACAAGCCCCGATCCGCATAAAAGATCTGCTGAAACAACCCTAGTGGGAAAATTGAATGCCCTCCACCGGCCAGTCACTTTACAATAAAGACATCCCACGCAGGGGACGGCTGAGGCTTTACCCCAACTACTCGAACCCCCGGTTACAAAAACAAAATAGAATACAAACATCATTATAAATTATCAACAAAACATATACATATAAAATGCCTATATTGCTAAGTAATAACATCATAGGAAGCCCTAGTGACCACCCGGCAGAAAGCGTCCAACACTCCCAAGCTGATCCAACAGACCTCATACACAAACAAGGAGTCTTGTCCAGGAAGAGTTTTCAAGAAAAAAGGTAGGTCATTGATCTAGCGAAGAAGAAGATAGTATAGCAGAGTGATAGGACAGAGCAGGAATGGGAAAGAGTAAATGAGGAAGACAGCGACAGTGGGAATTTAAAGCACTAAATTTCCAGAAAGTGGGGATACTATTTATACTGAAACCCCCGGCACCCCAACGGGGGTACTGTTGCCGCAGTGAATTGGTCATGCCTACAAAGTCAAGACAGGTTTTCAACTGGGGCTTTCACTTTTTTCTTTATAGGTTAGAACAATCTACAGTGGCAAGATTGCTCATGACCCCAAGGGGTATTTAAAGGGAGGCTCTCATGAAAAATGTTTTCGTCATGTCAAAGTACTCCTCATGTACATCTGAACTGGCCACCCCTTGGGGTCATGAGCAATCTTGCCACTGTACATTGTTCAAACCTATAAAGGGAAAAGTGAAAGCCCCAGTTGAAAACCTGTCTTTCCTTTATAGGCATGACCGATTCACTGCGGCAACAGTACCCCCGTTGGAGTGCCGGGGGTTTCAGTATAAATAGTATCCCCACTTTCTGGAAATTTAGTGCTTTAAATTCCCACTGCTGCTGTCTTCCTCATTTGCTCTTTCCCATTCCTGCTCTGTCCTATCACTCTGCTATACTATCTTCTTCTTCGCTAGATCAATGACCTACCTTTTTTCTTGAAAACTTTTCCTGGACAAGACTCCTTGTTTGTGTATGAGGTCTGTTGGATCAGCTTGGGAGTATTGGACGCTTTCTGCTGGGTGGTCACTAGGGCTTCCTATGATGTTATTATTTAGCAATATAGGCATTTTATATGTATGTGTTTTGTTAATAATTTATAATGATGTTTGTATTCTATTTTGTTTTTGTAACCGGGGGTTCGAGTAGTTGGGGTAAAGCCTCAGCCGTCCCCTGCGTGGGATGTCTTTATTGTAAAGTGACTGGCCGGTGGAGGGCATTCAGTTTTCCCACCAGGGTTGTTTCGGCAAATCTTTTATGCGGATCGGGGGTTGTCCGGTCCTGAATTGGCTCGGAAGAGTCCGCTGGACCTAACGCAACAATCAATCAATCAATCAATCAATCTGAACTGGCCTAATAAATTAGCTTAGTAAAACTTTTTAATTTTTTTGTTTGTTTTGGGGACAGGGTGGGTGTGTGTGTGTTAAAATGTCTGCTTTTTTACCCACAAACTGCAGCCTAAAAATCGAACTTTAGAGAACCTCCTGTTATAAGTAATTATTCAGGTTATTAGGTGAACTTACTCACCAATAAGAGTATTCAAAAAAATGATTTTAGTGACAACGATCCAACGTCTATAAATAAACGTCACTAATAGGAAGACTGAAAAATAATAGCTGCAATGACATCTAATCAATCTATCTATGAATAGTCAAGTAGACCAGTTGCAGCTATGCCTATATCGGCTGGGCCTTGCTATCTTTTATCATTAATACAATGGAATTGAAGCGTTTTTACACAAAAATATACGTAGGAGCCTTGTGCTTATTTGCTTTAGCTCATAAAACTGAATCAAATAAATTATTTATGGCGAAAATGTCAAACCAGTCAAACATACACTTGCATTAAAACAAAAAAATTTTTTTAAACACTACAGAAAAAGCAACACACAGCCGTGCATTAACTGGAAACAGTTTCAAATAACTTCTGCATGGAGAAAATGTCAAATGATGCAGACATACATTTGCAAAGAAACATTACATTACATTACATAATTGTTGCTTTAGGTCCAGCGGACTCTTCTGAGCCAAATCAGGACCGGACAACCCCCAATCCGCATAAAAGATCTGCTGAAACAACCCTAGTGGGAAAACTGAATGCCCTCCACCAGCCATGCAGTCACTTTACAATAAAGACATCCCACGCAAGGGACGGCTGAGGCTTCACCCCAACTTATCGAACCCCCATTTACAAAAACAAAATAGAATACAAACATCATTATAAATTATTAACAAAACACATACATATAAAATGCCTACATTGCTAAATAATAACATCATAGGAAGCCCTAGTGACCACCTGGCAGAAAGCGTCCAATATTCCCAAGCTGATCCAAGAGACCTCATACACAAACAAGGAGTCTTGTACCGGAAGAGTTTTCAAGATTGATTGATTGATTGATTGTTGCTTTAGATCCAGCGGACTCTTCTGAGCCAAATCAGGACCGGACAACCCCCGATCCGCATAAAAGATCTGCTGAAACAACCCTAGTGGGAAAACTGAATGCCCTCCACCGGCCAGTCACTTTACAATAAAGACATCCCACGCAGGGGACGGCTGAGGCTTTACCCCAACTTATCGAACCCCCGGTTACAAAAACAAAATAGAATACAAACATCATTATAAATTATCAACAAAACACATACATATAAAATGCCTATATTGCTAAATAATAACATCATAGGAAGCCCTAGTGACCACCCGGCAGAAAGCGTCCAATACTCCCAAGCTGATCCAACAGACCCCATACACAAACAAGGAGTCTTGTCCAGGAAGAGTTTTCAAGAAAAAAGGTAGGTCATTGATCTAGCGAAGAAGAAGATAGTATAGCAGAGTGATAGGACAGAGCAGGAATGGGAAAGAGCAAATGAGGAAGACAGCGACAGTGGGAATTTAAAGCACTAAATTTCCAGAAAGTGGGGATACTATTTATACTGAAACCCCCGGCACCCCAACGGGGGTACTGTTGCCGCAGTGAATCGGTCATGCCTTCATTTATTTATTTTTGTTATGATTCGAAGGTATTTGCTCTGTAAATGTAATACCACTTTTTGTAAGAGTTAAAATGCCCATCTAGCTTTCATCTAAAAATTCAAGATCTATGTATCGTCCCAGGAAATTTAATGTGTTGGAGTGACAAATCAAACAAACAGCGCTCAGAGTGCAAACCAGTATGGATTGACGGTGTTTAATTCCGGCGAAGTGAATTAAATACGGAAATACGGTAGCTTTTATAAATACGAGGAGAAGTTGCCGATCGTTTATCTTTGCCAGCGGTGCTTCTGTACTGGTTTCTGGTCTCATAATACTACTCCTGCGCTCACTGAACGTCGCTGTGTTCAACAAGCTGATTTCGATGGTGATTTTAGAGTAAAACAAGTGTGGTGTTCAACAAGCTGATTTTTATTGTGATTTTAGAGGACTGAAAATAGCCTGCTTTTGCAGAGGGAAGCCTGTCGTTACTTTATAGTGTCATAAGCTGGGTTTTGCAAGAAAAAAAATACTGACAAGTGTTAAAAAATACTGACAAACGGGTCCCAACATACTGACAAGAAGATGAGGGGGTTGGCACCTCTGAGCGCTTTAAGCAAACATTTTTTCTGCTTTTGGGTTATATAAAATAAATGATTATTGTTATTATTATCTGAACCAGTTTCTGGTGAGCAAGGAGGTAGAAGAAGAGAGCTCTAGATCAAAAAAGAGGTGGGAGGACAACATTTGAGAATGGACTGGTTTGACACTGAACGAAACAATCAGGGTTACTGAGAACAGGGAAAGATGGAGTACGCTGGTTAAACGATCATCTGTGGTGCCCTACGACCTTCTAGTTACGGGATAGGATAGGATATGATAGGATAGTTATTATTATTAAAATCGAGAGAAAAATAACGCATATCTGACATCGATGTTTTAATTTTGCAGGTACCAGGAAAAGGTCCAAAGCAGAAGTCACCGTATGGAACAAAGGAATAGGGAAATTTATCATCAACGGAGAGTCCATCGAGTATTTCCCCTTCGTAACACACAGGTAAAGGTTTGCATGTCATATTCTTTTGTGTTGTCATGTATTCCTTCCATTGTGAATAGGATGTTCTCATGTAGTCCTTCCATTGCAAATAGAATGTTCTCATGTATTCCTTCCATTGCCAATAGGATCTCATGTATTTCTTCCATTGCGAATAGGATCTCATGTATTTCTTCCATTGCAAATAGTATCTTTACTGGTTACATTTGACCTTTCATATATGTATACTTTTAATTAGTTAAATCGTCAAATATGATTTATTTATTTTATTTTTTTAACATTATTTTGGCACTGCCTGGAAAAAAGGGTCACCCACAAATATTAACACAGCACAAAGATTTGTTAACATCTGAAGTATTGAAGGGTAAGCGGAGCTCGTTGTTGGCCTGCCATGCCGTAAAATAACAAAATTGACAAGATTGTGAGATACAGTTGGTTTGTTGGTTGTGCACTCAAACAAGCAAGAACAAATGAAGCATTGAAGTCAGGCCATAACATTGCAGCCTGTTCAGGCAGGGGTTCAAAGCCTGTTAAAGCCTAAGATACCCAAAAAATTAAATTTTATTTTTTTATTTTTATTTTTTTATTTAATCATTCTTATATAGAGCTTTACCAGCTCAAGAGCTGCTCAAGGCGCTGGCCGATACAGGATCTAACTCAAGCTGCCCGAGACGCCCACCCGCAGCCTTTGGGCGCATGGTTTGACGCCCGGACAACTGAGCACAATCCTGGGCAGCCAGGGATGGGGGAGAAGGACCTAGGTGCATGCTGGGTGTGTTCTTGTCACCGGCACTCACCCGTCTAGGACATGAGCGTCAGGATCTTTAAAGTCCGTTATGATGGAATGTATGAGACACAGACTAGACCTCGGTTTATACTCTCATCCGAAGGAGTAGGAAAACAGGAGTAAAGTGTCTTTCCCAGGGACACAACACAATGGCCCGGCCAGGGCTCGAAACCGGGACCATCAGATCCGCAAGCCGAAGCACTACCATTAGACCACAGTGCCTCCCCTAAATAAATAAATAAATAAAAATGAAATGATCCTGAGGCACTGCGCCCCTGCTCTTTTGGTTGAGAATATAAACTGAGGCCTAGTCTGTGCAAGCACGCATTTCAACGCACGGACTTTAAAGATCCTGACACCCATGTCGTAGACGGGTGAATGCCGGGTACACCAATACATCCAGCACGCACTAGGTCCCTTCATTCCCATCCCCAGTCACCCAGGATTGTGCTCAGTCGTCTGGGCATCAGACTGTGCGCCCAAAGGCTGCAAGGGGCACCTCGGGAGGCTTGAGTTAGATCCTGTATTGGCCAGCACCTTGAGCAGCTCTTGAGCTGGAAAAGTGCTATACGAGAATGATCAAATAAATAAATAAATAACTAAAGCTGAGAGGTGTATGGGATATTATGTCTGTCTGGTGATACTTTCAAATTGGAACCTTTGCTGAAGGGAAATTTTATAAAAGTTGTTTTCAGTTTTGTAGGTGTTAAACCCATGCAGTGCTCCATGGACTCTCTGAAAAACGTTTCTGTTCACACATACACGAAGTCCGTTCATGTTAAAACCTGCTTTTGGAAGTGGCTTGGAAAATCAGTAGGCAGCTTTCGTGATTTGTGAAAGTTAGTTCACCTTGTTTTGTATTTTGTACAGTGCTCTACTGGATTGGCCGTAACGGACTTGATCACTGCCAGTACCTCGCTTCAAACTAGGTTGTTAAGTCTGAAAATCAGTGTAGATCCCCGTTTTCACATCTAAAATGGTTGTGCAAAGAATAATATCAGTTTGGATGGTGACCCTTCTATTTTATCCTATTCCGTAACTCGAAGGTCGTTGGGGCACCACAGATGATCGTTTAACCAGCGTACTCCATCTTTCTCTGTCCTCAGCAACCTTCATGACTTCGCTCAGTGTCAAGCCAGTCCAATCTCGAATGTTGTCCTCCCACCTATTTTTCTGTCATCCTTTTCTTCTGCCTCATTGCACAATGCCTTGCAGGATGGTCTTTGCAAGGACTGATGCTCTGATGAGGTACCATCGTAGTTCCGTTTCTTTACCACTGTGAGCATGTCATCGTGTTATCCGATGGCTTGTGTGATGGTCTGTCGGACTTCGTCATTGCTGATGCGCTGGGTATAGGAAATGCCCAGAAGTCTTCTATAGCACTATATCTCCATGTTTTGTATTCTTCGTTATAATTCTGTTGTAAGGGTCCATGTTTCACAGGCGTGTTGAAAGATGGAGATGACAAGTGAGTGCATCAGCCTTACCTTGGAGTGTAGACTAATGGTCTTGTCTTTCCAAATGGGCTTCAACCTTGTCAGGGCAGCAATTGTTTGTGCAGTCCTGGAGAGGACATCCTATCGGGATCCATTGTCTGATACAATGGCTCCTAAATATTTGAAGCAATGCACCGTTTTGAGGGATTGGCCTTGGACTTTGATGTCCGTGTTGATGCCATTGGTGTTGTTGGTCATCATGTTGGTCTTCTCTGCACTTATTTCCATTCTATAGGCTGTGGAGGTGGCGTCAAGCCTCTGTACCAGCTGTTCAAGTTCTTGTTCGTCTCCAGCCAATCCATCAACGTCATCCGCAAAACGAAGGTTGGAGATGTAGTAAACAAAATATACCTAAAAAGTCCACTAAGTAGAATGCATGTTTTTTTTTTACGAACTCACATCGACACGATGCATGAACTTTTACCTTTGCATACTAATGACTGCATGCATAAACTGCCGACATCATTCACTGTCACAGAAAGTAGTGCATCCGAGACACTTTCACATCAAAACTCATCCGCTACCATAAAAAAATATAGGTCCTTATTGAAAACCTTTTAGTCTAAACATCTACTCATGAATTTGTGTCTTGGACAGGAAACAGATTTTGGCGCCTTTGGTGTTTACTGAGCTGCTGGGAGAGATGGACGTGGAGGCCACCGTGACCGGTGGAGGAGGCACAGGGCAGTCGGGAGCCATACGCCTGGCCCTAGCCCGAGCTCTCACTTCTTTCCTCCCCTCTGACACTAGAGACAAGATGAGGATAGGTAAGTACACATTAGGCGCTACGAAGAATTCCTCTGCAGTCACCATGCTGTGGTATAATATAATATAATATAATATAATATAATATAATATAATATAATATAATATAATATAATTTGACAGCATAATGACATGCTCACAGTGGTGAAGAAACGGAAACTCCGATGTTACGGCCACGCCACCAGATCATCAGGCCTTGCAAAGACCATACTGCAAGGCACGATGCAAGGAGGCCGAAGAAGAGGGTGACAGAAAAAGAGATGGGAGGACAGCATTCAAGAATGGGCTGGCTTGACGCTGAGCGAAGCCATGAAGGTTGCTGAGAACCGAGAAAGATGGAGTATGCTGGTTAAAAGATCATCTGTGGTGCCCCAACGACATTTGAGTCACGGGATAGGATAGGATAGGATATTATTATAATATAATATTATATAATATGTGGTGGCAAATGAGCCCAGTTTTCTGTGTCCCACCAACTCCGCGACCCCTAAAGATGCTCCCAGAGTAGAAACAGCTGTCTAGTCAGGAAGTCAAATACAATGGAGACCTATGTACAAAATTGTAGTGCACAGTAGTAAGAGAGTGGCACTGTGTGAAAGTTAAGGTTTCTGAATGCTGGTATGCTGTGGCAGACTATCTTCATCTTTACACTACAGTTGCTCTGTCCTACACCTTATTAATGGTTGTGTGCTGTGGCAGACTATCTTCATCTTTACACTACAGTTGCTCTGTCCTAAACCTTATTAATGGTTGTGTGCTGTGCCAGACTATCTTAATCTTTACACTACAGTTGCTCTGTCCTACACCTTATTAATGGTTGTGTGCTGTGCCAGACTATCTTCATCTTTACACTACAGTTGCTCTGTCCTACACCTTATTAATGGTGGTGTGCTGTGGCAGACAATCTTCATCTTTACACTACAGTTGCTCTGTCCTACACCTTATTAATGGTTGGGATCTATTGGGTGACATGTAAACACCAGTTATTCTACTTTCACACTTAATACTATACTATACTATACTATTCTATACTATACTATACTATACTATACTATACTATACTATACTATACTATACTATAACGTAACGTAACGTAACATAATAAATATATTATTATAAAATCATATTACGGGTGGGGTGGCCTGGTACAGGTAGTGAACTTATGGACATAATAATAATAATAATAATAATAATAATAATAATAATAATAATAATAATAATAATAATAATAATTGGTAGTGAACTTATGAAAATAATAATAATAATTGTCATTTGTTGCAGCGGGTTTACTCTCAGTGGATTTCAGACGGAGAGAGAGGAAGAAGCCAGGACAAAAGAAAGCCAGAAAGAAGTTTACATGGTACGTTCAGCCAAACCTTTTTGATGAACAGTTTAATGCTTGTTATATTGGCATATTGCAATGTTACGTACCCAAAAGTGATAAAACAAAATAGAAAAATTGTTAATTTAAAAATAAATTAAATGATAAATTATAAATTTAATATAATAAAGTAAATAAGAAATAAAATATTGACAATAAATCCAGAGCAGCAAGTATGGCCCTTGCAGGGAGACGGCATCTGCCAAGTGGTTAAAGGGAAGTAACCTTTTTTTTTTTTTTTTTTTTATCAGGCATGGGAATTGGCTGTGGAAAAAGAAAAATCAGCTGAAATGGGGCAGGGGTCCGGGGCCGCCCAGGCCCCGGTGGGGTCCAGGGGCAACGCCCTGGTAGGGGGTCCAGGGGGGCAAAGCCCCCTTGCAGAAAATGAATTTCAGCAATTTTGACAGGGATTTAGTGGCCTCTCCTGAGAGCTAAATCTTGAGAAGAGCACACTTTTAGACCCCCCCCCCCCCACCACACACACACAAATAATCATAAAAACACCATAATTTACACATTTTGTACTAGTTAACATGTGTTTAATCCATGTTTTGCTTTTTTTTTTTTAATTCAGCAAGGGCATACCAAGTGATTTGTAAACTGGCATGTTCACTGTCTGTTTATAAATTATAGTGCCTAAACATTCTCAATAGCTGGCAGTCAATCTTGGAAACATCACAAGCAAATAAAGCAGGCAAATTCTGACATTGTTCTCTGTCCTCGACTGCCATAATTATTGTACATGTTTGTCACATGTTATGCACCACGCTTCGCCGGGTGCATCCACTTTACGAAAATAGGAACCAACTCGCTCTCGCCTGTTGTCACCATTCCATTTCACCTCGCGAATAACTGGTATTCATTCCCATCTCCATGTATTCACACAGGATGAATCATCAAAATCTTCACCGCGCTGAACAACACGCCGCATCGTCGCCATTTTGGAAGAAACCGGAAGTCGGTGAACGCTATGCTGAGGGAAACCGGTGTTCAGAATTTTTGTTACCCTCAAACTGTTTGATTACCGGACATCTTTTTCCGCGGAAAACATTTATTGTTCGGCGGACAAATATTAATTTTCAGCGGATAATCGCGGATCGGCGGTCAATTCCCATGCCTGTTTTATGTATATATATTAAAAAAAAATTCTGGACAACTTTTATCTTTGATTGTATGCATCCCCAATTAAATACTTTATTTTGTGTGTGTGCAGGAAGAAGAGGTGAAAGGACCTTATCATTATCATCTTCATCAACCCGTTTGTCCGATTCTGCTGCTTGGAAATTTGCCAGCAACAACTGCGTTTGCAAAGCTGTATGAATGCTTGATGATTCAGAGTGACGTTGTACATCAAAGAGTGTTTTGTAGTTATTTGTTAAAAAGTCATGATGTGCTGTTATTCGGAATATTAAAAGTTGTAAATGACGCAGCTTTTGGTTTGAATGCTTGGTTGCTTTGTGTATATGCCAAACACAGCACAAATGATTTTGCCGAAAAACCAACCTTTTCATTTGCATATTTTATGTTCTTCTTGGAACTATACACACCACAATAAATGAAATATTGCATGTCATTTTAATATAAAATGCAATATACAAATGCTGCAAATACATCACAAAAATTATCGTTATTATCACAGAATTACATAAATTATTACAATTACTAATTTATTTACAGATGTCATACAAGGCATTGGTAATCTCTGCAATAAATCGCCTGAAAATAAATTATATCAAACAACAAAAAACAATCATCATCATCAATGATTATTTTAATGTGCATTCTTATTCTCATAAATAAGGTCACACAAGTCCTATCCTATCCTATCCGATCCCGTAACTCTGAGGTCTTTGGGGCACCACAGATGATCGTTTAACCAGCATACTCCATCTGTCCTCAGCAACCCTGATGGCTTCGCTCAATGTCAAGCCAGTCCATTCTCGAATGTTGTCCTCCAATCTCTTTTTTGGTCTCCCTCTTGTTCTACCTCCTTGCACTGTGCCTTGCAGGATGGTCTTTGCAAGGCCTGATGATCTGGTGATGTGGCCATACCATCGGAGTTTGCGTTTCTTCACCACTGTGAGCATGTCATCGTGTTGTCCAATGGCTTGTGTGATGGTCTGTCGGACTTCATCGTTGGTGATGTGTTGTATAGGAAATGCCCAGAAGTCTTCTGTAGCACCTCATCTCCATGCTTTGTATTCTTCATTGTAGACCTGCTGTGAGGGTCCATGTTTTGCAAGCATATAGGAAGATGGAGATGACAAGGGAGCGCAGCAGCCTTACCTTGGAATGTAGACTGATGGTCTTGTCTTTCCAAATGGGCTTCAACCTTGCCAGGGCAGCAGTTGTTTGTGCGATCATGGAGAGGACTTCCTTTCGGGACCCATTGTCTAATACAATGGCTCCTAAATATTTGAAGCTATGCACTGTGTTGAGGGATTGGCCTTAGATTTTGATGTCCGTGTTGGTGCCATTGGTGTAGTTGGTCATCATTTTGGTCTTCTCTGCACTAATTTCCATTCTATAGGCTCTGGAGGTGGTGTCAAGCCTCTGTACCAGCTGTTATAAGTTCTTGTTCCTCTCCAGCCAATCCATCAATGTCATCCGCAAAACGAAGGCTCTACCTCCCCCCCCCCTTATCCCCCCTGTCCTATGCTGACTGTGCCTTAGTGATCTGCAAGGGCATCTGACATGATGCGCTCTAAGAAGATGTTGAAGAGGGTTGGAGAGAGTAGACATCCTTGACGCACACCGATTGTTGTTCTGAACCAGTTTCCGAAGGCACACAAGTCCATGAAGAAAATTATACAACCGTGCACAAACTCAGTGTCATCTTTATTTCATTGCGCCACACCTCCACACACACACACACAAAACCATCACACACACACACACACACACACACACACACACACACCCACACACACACACACACGCACAAAACCATCACACACAGTGAGATAAATGACAACATAGTATGATTACAAAGGATCCATTATTACTGATTTTTACTACGTACAAATTAACAATAAATCTACAGTAAACCAATTGTGCCATGGTCAAATGCTAATTTACATGCAGTGAAGGTTAGAACAATACATAGCAAGTTGGAATTTGGATCAGTTTTAATATATCAAATATTTACTACTAGCAAAAGTTGTATTATGACAAAAAAACGTGACCTTGGGATGACATTGACTTTAGTGACCTCGACCTTGGGATGATCTTGACCTCTCATGCATGTCTTATCACATAACCCAATGTTGTTGCATAGTATGGGTTGATGACCTATCTTTTGTATGCTTCTAGGCATCTGTACACTCTAATTACATATGTACATTTTTCGGTAAAAATTGATGTCACAATGATCACTTCACTCGATTTGCATAAGTTTGGTTTTTCCCTTGGAGGCACAGTGAAAGTCTTAAGTACATAGCAAACTTGAGCCAGATTGCTACAGTAGTTAAGTAGTAGAAAATAGGATTTAAAAAAAAAATTATGGCCTCATCATGATGACGTCACCCAATATGCATAATTTTTTTTGTCTTCTGGTAGGGTTTACTATTTCCTAACTAAATACCAAGTTTTAAATAAATCCGTCCATTAGCTTTGGGCAAATGTCACTCTGGATGCCCGACGCTGGACGTCGGATGGACAAAGCCAAAAAACAATAGTTGCTGAGATGGAGCTTACAGCTTGGGAAATAAACATAAAAAAATGTCCCTTATGAATTAATTTTTTCTAGGTGTGTGTTAGCTTACCAACAGGGGCATTTACCAAGAAGAATGCACCCTCGCAGAGAAAAAGGAAGAAGAGAGAAATCACTTAGCGATATCGCCTCTATGAGAAGTGATGTACGGTGGAGGAGTTACGTCCCTTCAACCTCACATGGGCTTGCTTTCGGTTCTTAGTCTCTTGTCTATATATGGGGGGTTTTAATTATATTTTAAAAAAAATGTTTTAGACGGCGATTTTCACCTTTTGCTGTTGAAAATGTTTGAAATAAGGCTTTTCAAATTTGAGACATTTTTTTTAATGCACATCTGTTTATTTTTTCATGACTTGCTGCCTCTTGACCGTAAGGGTGTTATCAGCGCTTCCTAAACTGTAACCCGTGATATAGGTGGCTTTTGCATTGTTTTGTTGCTTGAAATAAACAGTATGTGTAAGATAAATTGAGTTAAAATAAAAATAATAATAATAATATTTTTAAAAAACCACACTAGTCTAGAATATGTGTCATATATGCGTCATTTATTTTTTGTTCCGTATGGGGTCACACAGCATACGGATTGATTGGCAGTTTTAGTGTGTATAATTTATGTGTGTGTGTGTGTGAGAGAGTGTATGGGTGTGTGTGTGTGTGTGTGTGTGTGATATAGAAAGAGATGGAGTTCGAAATATAAATAAAGATATTGACTAATTCGAAACGTAAATCTAGTTGTGCACACGGAAATTCATTAATTTACAAAAATTTGCTTCGATTGATTTCAACATAATAATTAGGGTACGTAATAATTTAATTATACTCTCTCTCTCTCTCTCTCTCTCTCTCTCTCTCTCTCTCTCTCTCTCTCTCTCTCTCTCTCTCTCTCTCTCTCTCTCTCGTATTTAAAAAAAGGAGAACAAGGCAACTTTCTGTGATCACAAATGAAACCATCCTGCAATCAACCCTATATATTTCATTCAAATTGACAATACATTCAGTGAGTCTTGTGACAAAATTAAAGGTTGGCATCTGTATTTTATATTAGAATATTCTGCCACAACCTAATTTAATTATAACAGGATACGAAGTTGAGGAATTACAGACACAGTTCGGTGGACAGCAAATAACAAGCCGCTGAAATTTTACTTTTCTCATACTGTCTTACAATCTTTATTTATTTATTTATTTTTTTAAAGTAGCCTTGGAGTTAACAATTGCAGAGAACATGACAATAGTGAGTTAATTAGTGCGGCAAATCAAGTTGGGTTACTTAACAAACATAACATTAATCACGTTTATACCAAGACTTTGCAGTGCACCAGAATCGTTTTAAATCTAGATCTAGACAGAGGATGACACATGACAGCAAACGGACAGAGGGCACCCCTTTTTAGTTCTACTGTGGCTTAATTGACACTGACAATGACAGTAGTGAGTAGGCGTACTTTTTATTGATACTGAACTAAATTCAAGTTAATTATCACTAAGTACTAACCCTACACACAACCTTTATTAATTCCTAGGGCTAATCCAAACCGTTTCTTACACGAAACATCACCTTAGTTCCAATCCGTCTTGTATCATTGACAACCATTCATTGACAGGTCTTGGTCATCATAATTCATTCATATCATGATTCTTGTCTGTCAGAATAGATCTACAATTTCTTCAAGAACTTACCGTTCTTCTTCCTTTGGGAAACGAAAAAAACTCTTCCCCTTGCATGCAGCCTTTAATCTTGCGTTTGTGCAGTTCAAAGTTGCACAGTGGTCACCGTAACTGCTCCTGCGATTTTTTTCCCCCCTCTCCATCAGATCTTCGCTCTGTGAAGCAGGCCTTTTCACACATGTTACAATCAAGTCGCATAACTCTTGACGCGTCATCACACCAATGGCGTCACTGCGCGGTCTAAATATTCCTGGTCTATGACCCTCGGCAAGAATTATATGGATCCCCGATAGCAGACGGGTACCGCAGTAAGTATAGATCTATGTATTGCTTGCAACAGGGAAAAGCCGGAAATCTGTCTATTATGAGCATGTACATCGATTTGCACATCGTTTTGCACATTCATAATTATATTATGCAAAAATATGGAATACAATTTCATTGGTAAATTTAAATATTTA
>JBAHVR010000225.1:37500-45000 GCA_036898135.1 Oncomelania hupensis | reverse complement strand
TGACAATGTCGGACCCAGTGGCCTTGAGATTGCGTTTCAAGGAACTAGGAGAAGCTTTACACTTAGCAGGGGCAGACCTAATTGCGTATATCAATGCAGAGGTAGAGAAACAGGAGGCTAAGGCAGAGAGAGCAGCAGAGAGAGAGGCGAAGAAACTCGAAGCAGAACAGAGAAAAGCAGAACTAGAAGCAGAGCAGAAGAAATTAGAAGCAGAGCAAAAGAAATTAGAGCATTAGAAGCAGCAAGAGAACAGAAGAAACTAGCATTAGCAGCAGAGAGAGAAGCAGAAGTTAGGAAATGGGAGTATGAGAGGGCAGAAAAAAGAAAAAGAGAGGGCAGAAAAAGAAAAAGAGAGGGAAGAAAAGGAAAAAGAAAGACAGCATGAGTTAGAGCTAAGAAGATTGGGATCAGGAGCTTCAAGTTCTTCCTCAACCCCTCCCCACTCAGATCAGCTAGAGGTAGCATCCAACCCTGTACAAGGAATGTCATTTCCACTGGGAACATTCAATGAGAGAGAAGAAGGTCTAGATCTCTATCTGACTAGGTTTGAGCGTCTAGCAACAGAGTACAACTAGATCCCACTCATTGGTCTTTTAAGCTTAGTCAAGGGCTTAGAGGAAAGGCTTATGACATCTACAGTAAGCTACCGACTGACAGAGTGACTGACTATCACAAAGTAAAAAGAGGCACTCCTAACGGGATTCGAACTGACAGGAGAATGCTACCGGCAAAAGTTCCGCACCAATCGGAGAGTGAAAGGAGAGAGCTATGCGCAGTTCGCGGATCGGTTGTCCACAACGCTGGATAAGTGGATTAGCCAGTCAGCCACGGCTAAGACGTATGATGGACTGACAGAACTGTTAGTATGGGAACAGCTACGGGAAACCATGACCCCCGAGCTGAGAACATTCTCAGTAGAGCAGGGCGCGGAAAGACTGGAAGATCTGGTCAAGGTCGCAGATAGGTACGTGGCCGCACACGGAGAAGCCAAGAGCTTCAGGCGAGACCTAAAGCCTAACGGGAAAGAGGCACAGAAACGAAGCCCTAACCGGGAAGAGCGCACCGCGAATAAGCCGAATAACCCCAGACCTGGGCAAAATAAAGGACCCAACACGGAATTCGGGAAAAGAGGTCCCGCAGAACAGAGACGGTATTGTTCGTTCTGCAACAGAAACAATCACTCCACCGCAGAATGTTTCAAGTTGGCCGCACAACGTAGGGAAGAGCGCGAAAGCCGGCCAGCGCACAGAGTTCTAACTCAAAGCAGCGGTAACAAGCCACACACGATCGGAGATCACCCATCGGTGACAGACACGGTCAAGGTCAACGGAAAAGAAGCGAACTGTCTGTATGACACAGGTCTATCATACGACGCGATAGTTAGCGAATCTCTTGTATCGCGCGCGGACTTGACAGACAAGACAGTCGACTTACAAGGAGCAGACTTGACGAAACCGACGACTACTTGCCCAATAGCTTGGATCGAAGTAGAGAGTAGGTACGTCACAGGACGAATCCAAGCAGCTGTTTTACAGAAACCCCTGTATGATCTAGTGCTAGGTTGTAGGTATGTGTTCTTAGGCACGCCCCCTAAAACTGTAGAGATAGCTGCAGTGCAAACCAGGGCCCAAGCTAAAACCCAACCACCCCAGCCCGAGTTCGCTCCGAATCCAGGACTCGAAGAGATCAAAACAGCACAGAAAGAAGACACCTCGATAGCGAAGTGCTTCCAGAAGCTACCCAAGGCGCACACACACCCCCGCACAAGGGAGACTTCTACATGGAAGAGGGAGTTCTACATCGACAAGGAGATGGAGATCACACCCAACTAGTACTACCAGCCACCCTTCGAGCCCAAGTACTAGAATTAGGCCACAGCATGCCACTCAGCGGACACATGGGAATTGGAGCCACAGTGCAGAGAATCAGCGCACACTACTATTGGCCAGGAATCACGGAGGATGTCAAGCGCTACGTGAAATCTTGCCACCAATGTCAACGATATTCCCCGCGACATCACACCGTACCAGTTACCTTAGGACCATCGGTAGTAGTCGGCGTGCCATTCCAGCAAGTCTCAGTAGACATAGTAGGACCACTGCCCATGACCAAGAAGCGGAACAGATTTCTACTCACACTCGTCGACGCATGTACGATGTGGTGCGAAGCAGTCCCGTTGCCAGCGATCGACACCAAGAAGATTGCAGATGCACTCATCGCCATCTTTACCAGAGTCGGATTCCCGGACAGCATTAGAACGGACAACGGATCTCAGTTCACCGGCCGCCTGATGCAAGACGTGTTCGAGTTGATACAAGTTCATCACATTCGCACACCACCATACCACCCAGCCAGCAACGGACAAGTAGAAAGACTGAATGGAACCCTTCTCACCATTCTCAGGAAAGTCGCCGACGACAATCCAGAAGCGTGGGACACCTACGTGAATGCGGCACTGTTCGCATACCGAGAAACGCCCCATGCAGCCACAGGCTACACCCCGTCAACATTGCTATTCGGCAGACCTCTAGCAGGACCGCTAGAAGCCCTACGCAGACGTTGGACGGAGGCCAAGATAGACGACACACCAAGAGGTGCCACCAAGTACGTCGCAGACCTGCAGGAAACCCTCAAAGCAACGTGGAAGAAAGCTGGTGAAGCACTGAAGAAGGCAAGAGCCCGTCAGGCGAAGTACTACAACCGCCACGCTAAGGACCGAGAACTGCAAGTCGGCGATCAAGTGCTACTCTTACTTCCAAGTGGAACCAACAAGCTGGACATCGCTTGGAGAGGACCGTACCGGGTGACTGCCAAGAAATCCAAGACAGTCTACCAAGTAGAGGTGAACGGGAGAGCCCGATACCACCACATCAATCTCCTCAAGAAGTATACGGACCGACCAGCGACCCCCAGCACTCACAACTTGTTAGCCATCGCCATCGCGGAAGAAGGAGAAAGCATGGAGACCAATGCAGTAGAGTATCCCCTGCACTCCAAGGAAACCTACAAAGACGTGATACTCAACGGAGACCTAGCCGCTACCCAGCGACAGCAAGTACTACAGGTCATTCGACAACATCAGACTGTGCTCACAGACCGACCAGGGAGGACAGACCTCGTCGAAGTAACCTTAACGGTGACCGACCCAACACCCGTCCGCCAGAAGCTCTACCCGATGCCACTGTCTCAGCAGCGAGCCATCAAGGAAGAGATAGACACCTTACTGGCAGCCGGAATCATCTCAGAGTCTACTTCACCCTACAGCGCAGGCACGGTATTGTTGCGAAAACCCAACGGAGAGCATCGACTGTGCATCGACTTCAGACTGCTGAATGCCGTAACGCAGTTCCAGCCAGAGCCACTCCCGGACCAGACAGACCTATTTGCCAAGCTACAGCGAGCAAAGTACTTCTCACGCATCGACCTCAGCAAAGGATACTACCAGATACCAGTACAACCACAAGTCCGAAAGTACCTAGCTTTCAGCACTATGGAAGGACACTTCGAATTCAACGTGCTTCCATTCGGACTCCACAACGCACCCAGCATCTTCAGCGCCATGATGCGAAAACTCCTGGCACCCCTGAGCAGCGAGCACCTACATTCGTTTATGGACGACATCCTCATCGCAACACCTACGTGGGAGGAACATGTCACGCTCCTACGACAACTACTCGCCCGCCTCAGAGACACGGGATTGACGGCAAGACCCACCAAATGTCAGATTGGATTCACAGAACTAGAATTTCTGGGACACACCATCAGTCAAGGAAGCCTGCGACCGGTAGAAAAGACAGTGAAACGCCTACTCGACGCTCCTAGGCCCAAGACAAAGAAGGAAGTGCAGTCGTTTCTAGGACTCTGCGGCTTCTACCAGAAGTTCATCCCCAACTACAACAGCATCGCCGTACCTCTGACAAATGGAACCCGGAAAATCGCCCCGGACAAAGTAGTATGGACAGCCGAATGCGAGACAGCATTCCAAACACTCAAGGACAGAATGACATCGGCGCCAGTACTCCACCTACCCGATTTAACTCAGCCATTCGTTCTTCGCACCGACGCAAGCGACTTAGGCCTCGGAGCAGTACTGCTACAGCGCGACCCCAAGAATGCCGAGACGCTATTCCCTGTCGCCTACGCCAGCAGAAAATTGAGACCCGCCGAGACCCACTACGCCACGTCGGAGAAAGAATGCCTTGGACTAGTCTGGGCCATACAGAAATTCCAACTCTACCTGTATGGGACCCACTTCACAGTTCAGGTGGACCACCAACCACTATCGTTCCTGGCAGCCTCCAAGTCTTTGAACTCTCGCCTGATGCGATGGGCACTCACCCTTCAGGCATACTCATTCCAAATCGAGTACATCCCCGGCAAAGAGAACCACGGAGCCGACTACCTCAGTCGCCATCTCGTGGAGGACACAGCAGCTGTCGCCCACCCAACACAACTAAGGGCCACAGCACCAGAATTCGTCCCCGTCCAGTAAAACCCTGTCATTAGTGTCCATAGCTACCTGGCATAGCATTGCAGCTCAGGTAGAGCTACTTACTTAGTTTGTAAATAGGACCCTAGGATAGTGCAGTGTTAAACTAGGCTCTGTAGTAGAAAAAGGTCGAATCCAGTAGTCATCGCCTTTTTTCAGTTGAGGGAGCCTGTCATGAATTGGCTAGTTTTAACTCTGCTCATCGACTATTTAGCCTTGTGTAAGTAATTGTAACAGTAGAGAGTTAGTATAGTACACAGCAGCAAGTAAATTACACAGCAAGCCACACACCGCGAGCCCGACCCACGCTCCGCAGTGAGTCAGCACTTGAGCTTTGAATCGGACCGTTTTAACCAATCAGAGCAGGCTCAGTGGGTAGAGCAGTTCTGACTGTGTCAAATCTTAGCGCAGTTTGAATCAGTCGTGTGTGAGACGAGGTAGAGTCAACATCTCCACAGCTAGAGAAATCTCTGCACTCATAGACCAGGAAGCAGGACTTAGAAATCTTAGAATTCTCTCAAGTCATCACGGGCCTGAACTTGTCAAACAGGTAAATGAACACCCTTCTGTTTCATCGTGATATATTTATATTATTGTTGAAATTATGTTTGTGGAATTTGCTATGCATAAATGTGAATTGTTAATCCGAATTTGCGGGACCACGTGGAAGAGCCTACCACGAGGCGAAACACGACCGGTTGCGCCGCCATGTTGTATCCCGTACGGAACCACTGTTGTTTAACTTATATGTATGTTTGCAGACCAGTGGCTGTACCACTGAATGTTTATATTATTATTAATTCTGTATGTGTATAGTTAGACACGATTGATATTTATGTATGTATAGGAATTTAGAGTAAGATTCCAGTGGAACCCGGAAGTAGCAGAATGTTCGTCGCTTATGTATAGAGATGTGGAGCTATCACTGAGGGCTACTTTGGCTTTCAGTGAGACGCTCTGCACAAACCGATTATTCAGGGTTGTGCAGAATTTCGTCTCTTATATTACAGACGAGCAGGCGAGCTATCCCGAGCTATCCCCACTCCACAGAAACGACCAGTTGGTTGAGGAGACTCTACCGCACAAGACGGAAAGAGCTGCCTTGAAAGACACCCTGTCAGACCCCACAGCGTGGCAAGGGAACCCAACTACACAACTACAAAGGTGTACCAGAAGCTACCTCACAGAAGGACTTCGACCGCACCATCAGAAAGTTAAGTGTAATCTCCGAAAGTGCACTTAAACTGATCATAACAGGACCACAGTAGTCCAACTCTTCAGAAACTGTAAAACGGACCACAGTAGTCCAAATCTACATGAAATATTATAGCAAGTGCCCGAGGAAGAAATAACAGCTGCCTAGACTATCAGCGATCGAACTATTTGCATTGAAAGAGACGTTTTAAAGTAGATTAGTACTTAGAGAATCTTGTATAGAGTAGAAGAAATAAATGTGTGATTTTAACTGTTATCAAGTGGCTGGACTACATATGATTCATAGCCGTGTGAAAGCTAGTGTGACAGTATTCTTTTACCATTTTTCTATCTATTTCTGTACCCCAACCTTAACACAGAACGAGCTAAACAAATAAATTTATTAAAGTAATTCATAGGGTGACTTACTAGCAGTTCCCACCGAATAAACGTGAGGGTCCATAATTCCATTGTGCAGAGCCCATAAACCCCACGTGACAATAATAATACTGTGTAACCTCGGCTGTGCGTGTGTGTGGGTGTGTGTGGGTGTGGGTGTGTGTGGGTGTGTGTGTGTCCTTGTTTACATAATGTTATCTGGACAAATCAGTGAACATCTACATAACTTGTATTGACATGCCTACTTGCTTTGACGTCAGAACAATGATCCGTTAGGGTTAGGGCTGGGTTAGGGTTTGGGTTGAGGAAAGGGTTCGAACACTGCAAAGTACTTAAAAATGGGGACAAAATATGACCCATTGTCAGTATGTTACACTCGTTTGATGTTGGTGTTTTTCTATCAGTAATTGATTCAGCCCCAATGCTGAAGTCCTGATAAGGTGTAACTCGGATTCGTTTATCCACGCAACCCGTTCAATCAGCCACAAGGCACAGAGTCGTCGTATGAAGTTTTCAAACTTTATTCAGCGTTCATCAACAACTGCATACAATCGCCTTTTCACTCTCCTTCCTCTTTTACAACACAGTGTGTCAATTATATAGTTTTTCTCTCAACTCGAGATAGGTCAAGGCGACTGGAATGCCAAGGTTGGCCAAGATGCGCACCACAACTGTGGAGACACAATTCAGTACCACTCAACAGATTTTCAACCTCAGAATAATCTGCGAGAAATACCTTCAGCAACAACAACATCTATATCATGTGTTTGTAGACTTCAAGAAGCCGTTTGACCGAGTCTGGCATGCAGCTCTGTTGGCGCGGTGACCACGAGAGTGTACATCAGCCCTAAAATTATTGAAGTCATCAAAAGCCTGTATGACAAGGCTACCAGTACAGTCCTTCACAACAGCGCCGTCGGGAACTGGTTCAGAACAACAATGGGTGTGCGTCAAGGATGCCTACTCTCTCCAACACTCTTGAACATCTATCAACATGAACATCAAAGTCCAAGGCCAATCCCATCAACACAGTGCATAGCTTCAAATATTTAGGAGCCATTGTATCAGACAATGGTTCCCGACAAGACGTCCTCTCCAGGATCGCACAAACAACTGCGGCCTGACAATTACAAGGTTGAAGCCCATTTGGAAAGACAGGACCATCAGTCTATATTCCAAGGTCAGGATGCTGCGTTCCCTTGTCATCTCCATCTTCCTATACCCTTTCAAAACATGGACCCTCACAGCAGATATACAACGACGAATACAAAGCATGAAGATGAGGTGCAGAAGACTTCTGGGCATTTCTTATACCCAGCACATCACCAACAACGAAATTTGACAGACCATCACACAAGTCATTGGACAACACGATGACATGCTCACAGTGGTAAAGAAACTGAAACTCCGATGGTATG